>BDUI01006660.1:12939-24084 GCA_002335545.1 Apodemus speciosus
TCTGTAGACCAGGCTGGCCTCGAACTCAGAAATCCGCCTGCCTCTGCCTCCCAAGTGCTGGGATTACAGGCGTGCGCCACCACGCCCGGCTCATACTGTGCTTTCAATAAGGTATATCAAAAGAGTATTTATTGATGTAGGAAAAATCCCCAGGTTTGTTTATTCACAGATTCAGTACCAGATGTAGAACTGGAAATGTATCATAGAATTTTATCCATCTCACAAGGCTCAGATTTGAGAACATGAGTTATTTGATATATCCCTCTGAGTAGATTTTGTGTCCAACTCCCAACTCCATGCCATAGTTTGGTCTGGCTGGGGATTGCACAGGTCTTGTACATGCAGGTGCTTCCTTTGTGATTTCCTGTGTGCAATTCTCAGCTGCGTCCGGAGGACACCGTTTCTTTGTAGTTAGTTATCCAACACCTCTGGCTTTTATCTTGTTTCCACTTCATGTTCTGCAATGAGCCCCGAGCCTTTGGAGTAGGAGTTGTGGTATAAATGTCCTATTTTTGAATTTGAGGTTTCTACAGTTTTGTATTCTCTGTACCTTGGTCTGCTGTGGATCTCTGTGTTTTTCAGTTTCTACTGTAAATAAAGGCTTCTCAGATGAGGGTTGAGAGATGCACTCATCTGCAGAGAAGGTTCTGGAAGAGGTTATTACTTTTAATATTGATAATGATTGCATATGATTAAACTAAGCCTCCTTCATTGAAGAAAAATTACCTTGTCTGATTCCTGATGTTTGTCTACAACTGGTGTAAGAGATTTTTATAATCCTCTTGGAAGTAGATGACCTTTTAAACAAGTAGTTTCCTCTTTTACCCTCCCCCCCTTTATCTTCATTTTATCGGTAATCCAGATTCAGAAGACATTTCACTGAGTATTCTACTAGCYATAATTCATTGATATCATTAATTAAATAGTTTCATAGCAGGCTACTTGGATTTCTCGGGATACACTAGAAAAATTTAAAGATGCAAGGATATACAAAGTGACTGTTATTCTTAGACAAACTCCAGTGTTCTTCTGGAAGTTAGCGCATATTGGATACAGGTGACACTATACAATATATTATCCATACATATACCAACACACAATGAATCTCATAATTGTGTTAAAAGAGAACAATTATGATATTACTGAAAGTAGAAACAAGTCAAAGGAAAAGTATTTGTAGGCAAAAAAGTTGAATCAGGGTGAATACACTAAACTTTTGAAAAATGTGATGGTATAAAATTAGCTAACATATTGGAGAGAGCATTTCATGTGGGCAGATTAGCAATTTTATGATCTGTTGGAAGAAAAAGGCTTATAGGAAGATGGGATGTGAAAATGTGTGTGAAGGTGTCATTTCAGAAAGCAGGAAACAGAATATTTAGAGAAACATAAAGATAAAGGTTAATGTATTCATTATTATGTGGAACTACCAGATGACATCGTGAGCAGAAAAATGGGGGATAGCCTGGACGTATGTGGGATGYTTGTTAGTGAATATAGAAGAGTCACATCAGTATTTCAATAGAGAAGAAAGGATGGAAGTAGGTCTGTGTATTTACAAGGATGTGTGTGGGTTTTTTACATTATTTATTATTATTATTATTATTATTATTATTATTATTATTATTATTATTATTATTATAGTATGTTCGGTGACCCTGGGAACAAACAGGAGGCCGACAGATGGGTCAGGACATTGGAAATTTGTCATTCTTTTGTGTAGAATGACTAGTACTCTAAGGGTTGTTGGCTTTTTAACAAGTCCCAAATTCAAATGAGGCTCTGCCACTGTGACATTTGTAAGGCTGAAAGCAAGTTGCTGTACGTTGGCCCAGAATGGAAGGTGGAAAGGATGCTGGAGTCAACAGTACTATGCCTCTTGCCTATTGCCAAGTGTACACATTTATTTCTCTAAGCATTTAGCCTGGTTTAATGTGTTCATTATTCATGTGATAGCAGCTATTAATAGCTCTATATTTTCCCCCAGATACACAAAATATAAGAACCCCAGGCAGGATTTCACAGCTTGTAAATTGTGAAGTCAGGCAAAGAAACTCAGGCATCTCACTCTAGAAACAAAGTTTTCGACCATATCAACACCGTGCTTCTTTTACTAACATGTTAGATAAGTGTTGGTGGGTTAATGTTTTCATTTGCTGCTTTTAAAAAAGATTAATAAATTTTCATCTGGCAAATAATAGTTACATGTACTTATGTGGCACAATAGGATATTTCCATGCATATGTTAATTGTATAAAAATCAAATTGGGCTAATGAAATATTCATCTGTTGACATACTTCTTCGTGGTAAGATCATTTAAAATGTATTCCCTTAGCAGTCATGAGAAAATATGTTGTAATTAATTTTTCTTCTTTTTTTTTATTGGATATTTTCTTTACTTACATTTCAAATGTTTTCCTCTTTCCAGGTCTTCCCTTCAGAAATCCCCTATCCCATCCCTGCTCCCTCTGCCTCTATGAGGGTGCTCCCCCACACACCCACCCACCCACTTTCAAGAATGACATTTTTATCAAGGCATACACAATTAAATGATTCAAGCAAGAAATCAACGAATTTAGGCACCTCTTTAAGAAATATTTTCAGCCTATAAGAGTGCAGATGTTTCCCAGATGTCTAGATGAACATGACCACATCCTCTTTGTCTTACAGAAAGGACTTCATGCTGACTGTAAGAATAGATACTGACTTTTAAAAAATGCAATATAGCTACTCAAACTGTGTAGGAGCTCATTTAGTTGTGTAGTCTTTTTATATGGTTAATTCCAGGCATACCTTTTTTTTATTGGAAACCTTTATAATAAAGGGTAAAAATGTAAAATGAAAAAATAAAGAATAGATCCTGACATTCTTTCAGCCTTCGTATATCCATGCTTTATATTCTGATTCATGTTAGCCTGGGTGATGGCTAGTTATGGTCATTCATTTCTCTAAAATGTTTAATTCTTTCCTGGAATGTGGTAATATTACAAAACATCATTAAAGCATTGGAGATTTATATCTTCTATTTTTCTATAGCAGAACAAATTTAAAATTTTAGTAGCATAAAGCAATAATTATTATAACCTGGGTAATAACTTCATTTCCTTACATGACACATGGCAGGCAGAAGTTATGAATCTTCATAACTTCATATCATATGATGATATGAATCTTCATATCATCATAGTCAATATCCTAAAGTAAACAATATGCATTCTAGGTACTGAATAACCTATGCCTGTGTTTTTGTTTTTGTTTTTGTTTTTGTTTTTGTGTTTTTAGTCAAACTTTCTGAATTCAAGAGAATGAATGAAACTAAAGCATTTCATAGACTGGTCTTCTTGAGTAGCTGAAAAAAATATTTCATTTGATGTAAGTAGTATGATATCTTGAGAAAATATTGAWTTCAGTGTAGAAAAAAATTGAGGACACAACCTTGGGTCCACCATTTGTTAGTGGTGACTATGTGGGAAAATCATGGTCATTTCATGGTCACATCAGTTTATTGATATTGCCTGTAGGGTAGATATATACAGCACACTAGCTTGTTATATGGCCATTTTTATTAGTTACTGATGTGTACAGTGTGCTTCGAAATAAAACACTAAGATTGGGAATGAGTTTAGTTGATATGGTGCTTGCATTGCAAGCATAAGGCCCTGCCTGAGTTCAGTTCCATAAACACATAAAAAGCAGGGATGGCGGTGGAGGTGGGGGTGGGGTAGGGGTGGGGGTGGGGATGGGGTGGGTAAAGTACGTAAAGCACTCACTGTGCAAGCATGATGGCCACCCAGAACATGAATGTGCTTTTATAAAGCAAGCTGCTAGAAAGGTTGATAACACTTTTATGGTGTGAGTCTTTATGTTTACAAATGCAGAGTCTCTTGTCTTATCTTCTTGAATGATTGGATTCAGTCGAGAGATAGAGTTTGAATATAAATTCATCTAGCAAATCAGTAGAAGCAAAGCTTATCAAAATGAACACTCCAAGAATAGCTTAATATGGGTTGCCCTGAGGTAGGAACACTATGCTGTGGATTTTAAGGCTTTTATGAATATTTATGATTAGTGACCTATTTTTGTTCCAAAACATGGTGAGATGGATCTTCCTATTAGGACATTTTTTCCCCTACAATCTCAACAAAAGGAGAGATGCGTCAAGACCATATTGAAAATGATGTCCTAATGATGTCTGATTGACTGAGGTTGCAGGACTTTTGCTAGTGCACATACAAATATGGGCGAATGCTCTGATGCCTTGTTTTTGGTATGATGGATACAACCTTACTGCAGTATCAAGGATACTTAACCACAAATGGTACCCTGACTTTGAGAAGACATAGCTACCAAGAGGCAGCTATGATTATCATTGGTCACCTCATAAACAAATCTTTGCCTCTGAGCTATGGTCTGGCATGGCTCAGGTGGTATTCCTACCCACAATTCAGTCTCCCGCAATTAGAAGCATCACATGCGAGGATGGAAAGGTATGAGTGCCTTGCATGCATTCCTGGCCTGGGATATGGTGTTGCTTTATGAGTGTCTTCCTTCTTTACTGGTCAGCCTGCCTATTGTATATTTAACTTCTGGGTCTGTTTCTGCTCACTTTTACTATTCTTATTTACTCAGCTTTATCCGAATGTTCATCATTTTAAGGGAGTGTGAATTGAGAAGGTTTAGCTTTATGTAGTCAATTTTGTAGATTCATTTTGTTTTGTATTTACACCCTCAGGATAGACTTTTACGACTTAGAAATATATCTTAGATTACTGAAATTAAGCTTTAAAATGAAGAAATTTAACTTCATGTATTCCTATATATTAATCATGCATATTAGAGGGTATAATGTGGTATTTTAGTATGTACACACATACATGATACATACAGACTATGTATGTATATATATATATATATATATATATATATATATATATATATATATATATATAGTCAGCAAGCCATGAGATCAGCGTGTAGAACTCTTAATATAAATTTCTTAATATTTGGAGCCTTCACCATGTGTGCACACATCCATTTTCTCTGAAACCCTTGAAAAGACTGCAATTTCTGGAGTGTCTAGTCTTGACACTGCTATTTAGACATTTGACTGAAGATAGACTGACTTTGGGGTTTTCTATTCTTTTCCTTTTGTCTATCTGCCTAGTATCGTTCGATGTTTGAGTGTTTAGTTTTTCTTCTCATGTCCTTGCAGTATGGTTTGAAATCAGTTATCGTGATGATTGCTCCTAAAGAACTCAGGATTGCTGTGACTATTTGAGATTTTTTTTTTGTTTATGTGAGTCTTCCACTTCATTTCAAGATTGAGTTTTTAACTTCTTTTAACTACAACATTGTGCTTTTTGATAGAGTTTGCATCAAATATGCTAATTACTTTAATGGAATAGACATTTTTAAAAGAACATTAATTCTGGTAATATGTGAACATGGGGATATTTGTGGGTTTTTTTGTCTTTGATTTTATCAGTGTCTTGTAAGTTTTATTAATGTTACTAAAATAGAAACAAAATAAAAACTCTGGTAGCAAATAATTGTAACTAATTACCTTAGTATTTTATTTTATGTTATTTTTTGTAGCTATTGCAAATAGATTTGCTATAATGATTTTTGTCTTACAAATTTGTTTATTGGTGTGTAAAATGTGCTTAAGTTTTGTATATCCATTTTATAATATGTACTTTTGCTATCATTTATCAATTCTAGCAGTCATTTGTTAGAGCTTTTAGACTTTCTATACATTTTATTAAGTTATTAAGAAGCAGGGATAGTCTTTCTCCATTTGAGATGCCAAATCTTTTAAACTCAGACTCTATTTTTGAGAACCTGATCGAAGTTTGAACTCAAATAAAATAACAGGCTGCTACCTAGCATTAGTTTCCAAGTTGCCCCCCAACAAAACCTGAGCCTATGTCCAGTAACTAGGCTAATTCCTAACAAGACCACCATCTCCAGGTTACACCCTCAACAAAACCAAAGTCTCCAGGTTATTCCCACAACAAATCTGCACCTCCAGGTTACAAGCCCACACCCTGGCTAAATGCAGAGAGGAGCAGAAATTAAGTTTATGATATGACTCACAGCACCAGCCTATTATGTTGAAGGCCACAGCAACTTTCCAATTAAATGCTGGCACATATTCTCCCTGATTGCTGCTTACTATAAAGCCTTGCCCCGTAGACATCCCCCCAAAACCATCCTGTGTAATGGTGGTGTGCTGGAGGGCCCTGAGATAGCTCAAATAGAATAAAGACCCTGCTTTGAGTTGCATCAGATCAGCTCCTGTGTGTTTTTTTTTGGGGGGGGGGGATCACTAACATTTCCCTGGTGCTACACCTTCTTATTTGTATTTTTTTAGTTTCTCAATTAACTGCTCTGGCTAAAACGTCAAATATTCAAATATGTGTTTTACTGGTATGTGAAACCAGTGTTCCAAATGTTAGAATTTCCCAATTTAGAATGAGTATGATGTTGCATGGGAGTTAAAAAACTTTAGAAGTGGAATTGATTTCTCTAGAGATGGGTGTAAATATTTTACCAGATAATTTTCTCCTTAGAACATTATATAAACCTTACTTTCAACTTTTAAGTTTTTCACTGGTAAAGGATGCCTATTTGGTTAACCATTCTGAGCTATTTAATTATTTGACAGATAAATATTATTCCAACAGATTTGAGCTGCAGTGGGGTTTAGAATTTATATATTCGTATGCATGTAAGTATTCATAGCAATCACTGACTAATTGAAAATAAAGTACCTTGTATTATAAAAACTGTATACACACACACACACACACACACACACACACACACACACACACACACACATCTCCACACATAGTGATGTAAGTTTGCAGGGGAAGGAGATGGAGTAGGTGTGTAGAGCCAAGCTTTAACGATTATTTGTGGAACACAAAAGTTTCAAGTTTCAGGTAAAGACATATTTTGCTATCAAAACCTGTAAAAGAAGAAAGAAGTCAATCTGGCTGGCACAATTCCAGTACATTGCAGTTCTTTCTGATGGATAATTGCTCTTTAGCAGTTTGTAGTCATTGTCTTTCTAGGTGTAATACGTTGCCTTAGAAATTTAAAGGGGACAAAATGAACACTGCTATTGCACTGTTGACTCTATCTCTTCTGTGGGGTTATTTGTAAACATTTAGAATGAATTGCTTTTCAAGAACTTGACTGATTTGTTGACCCCATTTTGAATAACATGTGACATCTATTTCACAGAAAAAGAAGTAGCTTCTTCTTCTATTTGGAAGCAATCCAACTCTCCTAAATCCTAGGCATTCTTAGTGTTCAAATAATCAAAGTTAAATTCCTCACAGACCCTGACTTGATAGACTTTTCAGTGTGTGTTTTGATTAACTGTCTGGCTGATTGATGGGCCCTTCCTCCTTGGGTTGAGCTGATTGTGAAATCGTCTGTGGTAAAAGGACCACGCTGTGTATTCTGTGAATGGACTTGGCAGGTAGTCACGTTATGTAGTGTATAAGACACTAGATAAGTGAGCAGTCCAAGTTCAAGGCTGTGGATCAGTGTCTTCAGTGATAGACCACGCTGAGCTGGGATCTAAAGCTCATGATCCTGAAAAATTATTTCAACAGATGACATAATGTGGGTCTGTAGTATGAGTAACGTCCTAATACTATAGGAGAGGTAGCATTCTGTAGTTTACTTCTACCATGTCTAATAATGACATTCCGGACTCCCTTCTATATGGGTGGGTGGAGATAATCTCTGTTGTGGCTGTATAGGATTGGGAAAGGTGTTGTTTTTTTTTTTCCTATACACATTTTCCTTGAATGTTGAAACAGGACTCTTGAGTTGAAGCAGATTCCAGATTTCATTGCTTTAAGCTTTCAATCGAATTTCTACAACTGGCTGTGTCCTGTTTCTTTTTTTATTAGATAAATTATTTGTTTACATTTTAAATCATTTCCCCTTTCCTGGTACCCCCACCCCTACCCCAAAAAGCCCACAACCCATCTCTTCTCCCCCTGTTCCCTGATCAACCCTCTCCTGCTTCCCTGTCTTGGTATTCCCCTACACTGCTGCATTGAGCCTTTCCAGGACCAGGAGCCTCTCCTCCCTTTGATGTCCAACAAAGCCATCCTCTGCTGCCTATGCATCTGGAGCCATGGGTAACACCATGTGTACTATCTGGTTGATGGTTTTGTCTCTGGGAACTCTGGGAGTACTGGGGGGCTCATATCGTTGTTCCTCCTATGGTGCTGCAAACCCCTTCAGCTCCTTGGGTCCTTTCTCTAGCTTCCCCATTGGGGACCCTGTGCTCACTTCAGTGGCTGGCTGAGAGTGTCCCCCTCTCTATTTGTTATGCACTCGCTTCATCTGTGGTGTATACTGTGGTGCTTTTCCCTTCTCTGCTTCCCTAAGCACAAGGAGTTATAGTACAGGCTGCAGCTTTTTGCTAGGAGTTCCGAGTACTGAACTCAAATCTTCTTGCTTAGACATCCATCACTTTGCCTACTTAGACATCTCTACAGCTCAATACCATTGAGCTTTAACTAAGTCTAAGTGTTAGAAACATGAGAATTCTGAGAGACCCATACTCTGATTTTCACTATAATGGATGCCAATAATGGAATCAGGACATTGTTTAATTTCCAAATTTCTACCAAGCAAACACTCACTGATTACCTATCAAATGTTACACCTGTGTCATCTTCTACGGATGAAAATAAGATTAAATTTCTTTTCCGAATTGCACTGAAGTAGAGATGATCTCTAGTTTTTAAGCTTCTGTGATGTGAGTTGTGTTTCCAGATAAGTACAGATGGATGACTCACTGATTTCCTGCAAGAAAGTCAAGAAAATTATCACAAAAGGAGGATACTTGGAAGTGTTACTAAAGAGAAAAACTTCATAATTGACTTTTAGTGACACTTAGGCAGGAAGTTAAGTTTGCTGTGCCCTCCTAATATTCTGTTAYGTTGGGCCTCAGGGAAACCTTTTACAGGGCCAACAAAGTCTTGCCTAGGAAATGCACATGGTTTCTAAAAATATGGATTCATAAATAGGCTAAAAAACAAAGGTATCAAAACTTCAACAGAGAGTGAAAGTTGAGAGCAAATTTTATTGAATGATTTATAGAGAATAAATAACCAAAGAGGATCATTTCTACTTTAACATAAATTATAATATCTTCTGACTTTGAAATATATACTCACGGTTTTATAAATTTCACCTTTATGATATTTTTGAGCCTTTGTGATATTAAAAAGGAAAGTGGAAAATGTTTTAAAGAAGGCTAAAAGCTCTTTGAAAAAAATCACATTTGCTAAAGCGTTAGGAGACATTAGACATACCTTTACATCTCGTGGTCTTTGCTGTTTCTACTGGCTAAAATTATGGACTTGACAGAAGTGCTGGAATTTACAGGAAGTTATAGTTTTGAGAATGTAGGATGGTAGGGTGATGGGATTATGATTTCTAACCTGGCGATTTTAGAGATAAAATTTTGGATGAGAAATACTGCATTTAATTCCCTAAAAGCTCATGTATACAACTCAAAAGATGGCTCAAGGTTTGTCACTCACCTACAGAATGCTTTCTAAGAAGACTATGCACCTGCTATTTCAACGGAATCTAAGTCCAGAAGGGTTATTTCCCTTTATTAAACTATCGAGTTATGTGCATCTTGACAGTGAACTTGGAGACCTCTGCTCTAAACCTGTCTTCTTTGGGAAGTATCACAGGACCTGCACACCTTCTCTACTGGGCTCTGAAATCTTTCAGGGAAGAAATAAGATGTCATTTTTAAATGTTCAACTCTGAGGACAAAGTCTGCCTTTTATAATTAATGTAATCAATATGGTAATCAGATTTCCTCTCTGCTTATCAATATGAATGCTGGAGATCATAGAAGATTCTAGACAATAATGAATGCAGTTTTGTAGAGAATGAGGCTCTTCAACTAATAATTCATTTCCTGAGATGGGCAGAAATAATAGATGAGATTTACTGATTTAAGCAATGATCTTCTGTTTCATTTAATAACTGCAGAACTTTTTTTTTATATAAAAAGAATAACTTGCTTAGTATTTTAATCAACTTGGCATTTTTTTCTTATATAATCCCAGAATTGATAAAAACTGAGGGGAGAGATTTGTTTCAGGAATTACTTTCAGTACAGTGACTATTAAATATTACATATTAAATATTACATAGCTCATTCTCCTGGCTATGGTAAAATAACTGTGAAAACTGGCTATCATTCCTCCATTAAGTATTTATAAGCTATAGAGATTCCTCACTGCTGTTATAAGCCAACTCTCACAGCAAGCCAGCAAAAAAAGGATAATTAGTATCTGAAATGAACTCGATTCTTGATCATGTTTTCAGAACTAAATTGGGTCAAGCCCAGCAAAGTAATGTGGTCTTCTCCATAAGAATTAATCTAAATTCAAAGGAGAAGATCTAAAAAAAAAATGCACAACACAGACTTGCTAAATTGTTCGACTTCAGTGGGATCGCAGATCATGTCCTGTGCTGTCACTCAGCTCCTCACACCATAGCAGGACATTCAGTGGACCCCTAAGGAGCAGGAGTGTCCTACATGGAGGCTCCTCACACCCAAAGCCKGCAACAGGTAAGAACCATTTCAGTGGAACTTTCATGTCTTCCTTCTTGTTACTTCTTATTCTTCAGAATCTTGGCAAAACAATATCCAAAAAGCTAGATATATGATAGGTATGTTTCAAGAATATATTCTTATTGCATATCTGTGATAGTTTGTATATGATTGGCCCAGGGAGTGACCCTATTAGGAGGTGTGGCCTTGTTGCAGTATGTATGTCACTGTGGGTGTGGGCTTAAGACCCTCACCGTAGTTGCCTGGAAGTCAGTCTTCCACCAGCAGCATTCAGATGAAGATGTAGAACTCTCAGTTCCTCCTGCACCATATCTGCCTGGATGCTGCCATGTTTCTGCCTTGATGACAATGGACTGAACCTCTGAGCCTGTAAGCCAGCCCCAATTAAATGTTGTCTTTTATAAAACTTGCATTGGTCATCGTGTCTGTTTACAGCAACAATGGCAAAATTTTTACATTATCATGTCTTTCTTTCTTTCTTTCTTTCTTTCTTTCTTTCTTTCTTTCT
>BDUI01006661.1:7640-18232 GCA_002335545.1 Apodemus speciosus
AGTGAGATGTTCTCCAGCTCCATCCATTTCTCTAAGAATTTCATGAATTCATTGTTTCCAATGGCTGAATAGTACTCCATTACTTCTAAAGATGGTGCTGGAAACCCAGTGTTGTCTGTTGCTTCTTCATTACAGCTTCCCAAAGATGGTGCAATTGTCCTGGTGTTTAAAGAATAGTAAGCGGAAGCTGGCCTTTCCCATGAAGTACAGAAAACGGCACAGTGTGTTTGGTGGGTTGAGTATTCACAGGGCAAAGAGTTCTGTTTATAGAACAGGTACCTGACCTCAGTGCCTTATTCATTAATTCACTTCATAGCTTGTACTAATTTTCAAACACACTGAAATTACCCTTCACCTTTATTATCAACAGCCCTGCATACATTTTAAAATATAACCTCATGATTTCATTGTCCTTTAAAATTATTTTATTGGGTCAGAGAGATGGCTTAGCAGTTAGGAGCACTGACTGAACTTCCAGAAGTCCAGAGTTCAATTCCCAGCAACCACATGGTTACTCACAACCATCTGTAATGGGATCTGATGCCCCCTTCTGGTGTGTCTGAGGACAACTACAGTGTACTCATATGCATAGAATAAATTTTAAAGATATTTTATTTTCTATTAGAAGTACTTTTTTCATATAATATATTCTAATTATGGTTGCCCCCTCCCCTACTTCTCCCAGATCTTCCCTATTTCCCTTCCCACTCAAATCCATATCTATCTTGCTTTCTCTCTTTAGAAAACAAATAGTATCTAAAAACAAAATAACAAGAATGTACTTATATCATTTTCCTCTTCCCTTTACTCCCTGTAAGTCCTCCCATATACCTCCCTCTTGTTCTCTTCCAGATTTATGGCTTCTTTTTTAATTTTCTGATAGTCATAAGCATGCATATCCTTGTGCTAATCAAAAGCCCAAGTGGACACTCAACAAGGGGAAATCACTCCTGGTGCTGTAAACCCAGGCAGCTGCCCAGGAGAGGAGAACATACGCAGCTGCCACCTCGCATAGCCCTAAGTGCTTTCTAAATATTTGTTTTTTTGACCCCAGATGTTATATTCTTGTAATKGAATCAGATCACTTGACCCTTTCTCTTCACATCTGAGTTCAAAAAGTTTATATTTCAGGCGTTCTCTCAGGTCTGCACTTAGGCTCAGCATGCTCAGCCCTTAGCACAGTCTTCTTTAGTTTTAGCCCTTTGACCATCCAGGCTTAATCGGGCCACTATAGCTGCTGTTTCCTGTTGGGATGCTGCTTTCCCTGGATCTCCAGCGAATCCCTTCATTTCCTCGTTTATGTCACTACTTAGGGTAGTGCATGCTGTGAGCCTTGCAGAAACTCTGCTGTGTTTTAAATGTTCACCATATTCACCAGAGCTCTATGAGCACAGAACAAGCTTGGCCCAGGAACGGAGTGTATTCCAAGTGACATTTTGACTCTTGTTGGCACCCCAGCTGTGCTGCTAAATTCAGTTTTTTCTTAACAACCTCCCTTATTAATTCTGTGACTCCAAATTGCTTTTGGCTTCTTTCTATTCATTTCTGAAGTCATTCTCCTTGTAACTTTGACTATGGTTCATAAATAATAACAAAGTCCTTTAAAGTTTTTACAGGTATGAACAGCATAAAGTCAAGTTAGAAAAATTCAGTTTTAGTTACGCTAACTCTAAATTTTACCAAACATCATTTTCATCCTGACTTTCTGAATGACAGGCTGATATTTAATAATTCCATTGTCTATTCCTATCTGTCAAATTATTTTTGTTTGCATGCTAGCTAAGCAGTCAAATTTAATTACATCTTGTAAATTGTCATGAACAGCTTTGATTGAATTCTAATTTTTACTTAAAAATTGCTGTCTTTAAACTGTAGAAGCTAATACAAGTTACTTTGGACTGGTACGCACTATTGTAGCCAGGAGCCTCACAAACTGTCAGGGAACTTATCTCTTGATTATTCTGGGATGTCAAGAACTTTTAAAGTAATCAGAGTTAATCATGGGTTTGCAGGGCTCATTCCTGCCAGAAGGGGTACAGTTATACCCGCTGYGGTAGTGTGAATATGCTTGGTCCAGGGAATGGACTATTTGAAGATGTGACCTTGTTGGAGGAAGTGTGTCACTGTGTCATGGCCTTTAAGAACCTCCTCTAAAGCGTGTGGGAGCCAGTCTTCTCCTAGGGCCTTCAGATGAAGATGTAGAGCTTCTATCCCCTCCTGCACCAGGCCTGCCTGGATGCTGCCATGCTTGTACTTCGATGATAATGGACCAAACCTCTGAGCCTGTAAGCCAGGCCCAATTCAGTGTTGTCCTTATAAGAGTTGCCTTGGCCATGGTGACTCTTCACAGCAGTGAAACCCTAACTAAGACAGGTCCTCTATCTTATATGTACTAAATATTTGTTTATTCATTTGTATATTTTTCCTTTAAAAGTTGCTTAAAGAAATATATTCACTGATGACAAATGTCACAGAATAAAACTATTATCCAGAAAAGTGATGTTTTCTGCAATCTTATTTAACACATTCTTTGTTTCTAAAACATCATATTATTAATTGAAAGTAAAAGTTTAAAAGCCAGTTATTGGAAGGAAGAAATTAAAGTATATCAATTTTAACCATRAAGCAAAGCGACATATCTACTTATTGCTGTGACTTCACTCACTCAGAATAGTTGCAAAAGTACAATAAATACTTACAAGTTATTCACCTCATGTTTATTGCACAAACCAGCCTGGTGCTGTGTGACTGCAAACAAAGATTTCAGACTCCAACCTGTAGGCCCTCACTCAAGGCTTTTAGAAGATATTTTGTTATATAAAAGGATTAGTTCTCTCTGTTTTGAACTTTGAATTATACTTTAAAATATCTACCTATCATTTTAGAAGTCAATAATTACTTGAGGAATATTGTAATCAACTTGTGATATGTTTTGTGGTAATTACCATGATATCACTTAAATTTTCTATTCTTTCTCCTTCAGGGCAGAAAGTTCAGGACAGAAATCAAGAGAATGTAAAATAACAATAAATAGCACACTGATAATGTTACTGCTATTTTACAAAGCTTCCCCTGTATGCTGTGACAAGAAACAATCAAACCATGTAGTTGTGCATGACTTTAATCCCAGTTCTTGGAAGACAGAGGCAGGTATATCCCTGAGTTTGAGGCTAGCCTGATCTACAGACTGAGTTTCAGGTCAGCCAGGGTACACAAAGATACCCTATCTCAAAAACAAATGAACAAACAAACAAACAAATAAAATAAAATAAAACAAGACAAAAACAAACAAAAGGAAAGAAAAATTTTTATTTAACCAAAATGTTTCTCAAATCCCAAATGTTTATTTTAAAATAATTCCCGTGTATACTTAACAATAGTCCATGGGCTATACTGAGGTCATTCTTTACTAAAAGCTCAGAACATTTTAAACTCTTTAAAGAGACTAAAATATATACCAAACTTTTAGCTAGTGTGTTAGTTCAGGCTGCTATAAAGAGACAGATCAACTGGATAGATATATAGGTAGAAAGCAAAAAAGAAGGAAAGTAAAAAGCAACCAAGACAAAAGGATATTATATAAATGTACCTATGATAGATTACAGATAGATAWTAGATGATAAATAATAGATGTGTATATTAAAGGAAGATGATAGGGAGATGGYACATAATAGATAAATATGTGATAGATAAATAGGCRTTTATTTGGAAAATTGTCTCGTGAGAAGCCTCACAGTAAACTGTCGGCTTTAGATCTTGCACGCTGACCACTCAAACCAAAGTCAAGTGCCAGGGTACTAGGGAAGCCATTGCTACAGCTCCCACTCCAGGCTGAAGGCCTGAGATCCTATGTGGATCCTAGTGAGCCCCTAGAGCCAAAGTGGCMAAATTCAGTTTCTAATATGCAAGGAGGGAGAGAATACCTTGGTTCCCAGAGAAAAATCAGTAACCACATTGTTCTCTCTGCTTTTGTTCTTTAGGGATCACGGCTGATTAGAAGGTGCCCTGTAAYGCCGAGGGGAGAGCTAGCTGCCTCACCCAGCCTTCATTCACAAGTTTCTGTAGAAACCTGATTATACACTGACCCCATAGTAATATTCTTCTGTATTATTAACCATTCCCTAGTTCAATCAAGGTGCCATCTAAAATTAACAGAATTTTAAAAGCTGGTCAATTTTCAGCATTCTATTATTTAAATCAAAAAACTTTCTATAAAATCTGTCCAAAAATTAATGTAGAATATTCTATTTATGCCTAGAGAATAATAATATTAATATACCTAGGCAAAATTTATCCATATGAAAATATCACCTGTCATTTATGCCCAGTTTTCTAAAGCAGATTAATAGTATATACCTGTCTTTTACAGTTGATCTTAGCCAAAAGGCCGAGAAGCGATACCTGTCTTTTAATATGTCACTASGCAATGATTTTTGTTATTTCTTCAATTTATCAATATTGTAATATTGCTGCTAGTGTGACTTTAAGGGGATTATGAAAGAACAGTTCTGGTTAATTCAGCTTTCCAACCCTAAATTTACCTTGCAGAATGCACATGTCATACACACATTTTAACAGAGATACAAAATATGTATTTTAAATATTTTTGTTTTATTTTAAGCATAAAATTTCAATCTTATACATGATACATTGTTCCACAAATTTAGATAGAAAAATTCATTATTGAAAGAAATAAAGTAAAATTTGTAGTATATCTGAAATGAACAAAAGAAATTAAGCTTTTGTCAGAAGTCTTGCTTTCTATAAATATTTACCTGACATGATTTAGTGAAAAGGTGCTGTTAGCAAGACAATGAAATCTTCGGTAAAGAATTAGAATTAGTGTGTGTTGGGGACAAATATCAAACAAAAACCATCTACCCAAAAAGTACTTAACATTCTCAATAATACCTATCAATTCTGTAGCTTTTGTAGAAAAATAAAAGCCATATAACCTTGGGTTAGCATGTGCCAACTCAAAAATATCATATATWCACATATATGACTGCCTGGTTTGGCCTCAGTGGAAGAAAATGCACCTAATCCTCTAGAGACTTGAGGTCCAAGGGAGGGGGATACCTGGGGGCCCACCCTCTCAGAGGCAAGGAGGAGGGGGAATGGGATGAAGAACTGTGGTAGGGGGGACCAGGAGAGGGTAATGGATGGAATGTAAATAAATAAAATAGTTAATTAAAAATCTTTGAGAACCTCCCCCTTTTCATATTTAGAGATGTTTTATTAATCTAAAGACTAGTTTATACTACTGCTCTGTTTTGAATTGCATTCAAAAGCAATTCACAGCTAGTACCTCATTCTCAAAAGTCTCTTTGGATTCTTGAAATCTGGCCATTTCTATTCACTTTTTGACTGAGTAATATTCTATCATGTGGAAACAGCACATTTTGTTAGTATATTTATCACATGATGAACATTTAGTTTTGTGCATGTGCATACATGCCTGTGTGTGTATGTATGTGTGTGTGAGCATGTGTTGGTGTGAGTTCACGGGAAAGTTAGAAGGGAAAGAGGGAAGTTTGAAAAATGACATAAATGCAATATTATGTATAAAATTCAAAAGTTAAATGACACTGTAGGCATTTATAATAAAGTTATAACTAATGAGTATCTCCATAGCTTAAATATAAAATGGTAATCATGCTATCTCTTTTTAAGACAGGGTCTTGATAAATATCTCAGGCTAGACTAGAGCTAGAGGTATTTCTGCCTTAGTCTTTCAAGTGTGTGGGATTTAATGTGCACCACCATATTTAATCTTCCACTGATTACTCAGTATCTTTGCTTCATGGTGACTTCAGAGGACCATCTGAAACCACTATAAGTATTATTTTACAAATACCTAGCCACTTTTTAATTAATAGAGTGCATTTGTTACACTCAGGCTATGTCTTGTGGCAAGAATAATGCTAAAATTGAATGATTCAGACAAAACAAAATTCGCCAATAAAAAACGCACTTAAAAATTCTCTGTGGAAGGAGAAAATATCATATTTCAATTGAAAAAAATGTTTACAGTCTAGGTCTTTTTTTAAATTATTKTTTTATTGGATATATTATTTATTTACATTTCATTTCCCTTTTTCTGGTTCCCCCCCAGATGTCCCATATGTTTTTTTCCCTCCCCCTGTTCCCCCATTCACCCCGTCCCACTTCCCTGTTCTGGTATTACCCTGAACTGCTGCATTGGGCCTTTCCAGAACCTTTTTCTTTCTTGTCGGAGAGCATTTGATAGGTGGATTGTATCTATGGTGTTCCAAGATTCTAGGCTAATATCCACTTATCAGTGAGTGCATGCCATGTGTATTTTTYTGAGACTGGGTTACTTCACTCAGTATGATGCTCTCCAGCTCTATCCATTTCTCTAAGAATTTCATGAATTCATTGTTTCTAATGGCTGAATAGTACTCCATCGTGTATATATACCACATTTTCTGTATCCATTCTTCCGTTGAGGGATACCTGGGTTCCCTCCAGTTTCTGGCTATTATAAATAAGGCTGCTATGAACATTGTGGAGCATGTATCCTTATTGCATGCTGGGGAATCTTCTGGGTATATGCCCAGGAGTGGTATGGCTGGGTCCTCCGGAAGTGTCATGTCCAGTTTTCTGAGGAACCTCCAGACTGATTTCCAGAGTGGCTGTACCAGCTTGCAGTCCCACCAGCAGTGTAGGAGTGTTCCTCTTGGGGGAGCACTAATTGAGCCACAAATTCATAGAAAATGCAGCTTCTAGCAGCTCAGTTTCTGTTCTTTTAGTTCTTGCAAGACATGTGTCTCTGTGTGGAAAAGGCAGGGCCTGATCTTGAACTCATGGACTTTTCCCTTTGGCTTTCTTTATTTTCTGATAGTTTTCCTTCACCCATTTCAGGAAGCCATTTATGTTCTGTATGCACATTAATTGTCTTGACAGGAAACTTGCCCTTGCTCATTGACAACAATGCCACTATGACAATGGAATGCTACTCTTCCATTTCTGCATTGGTAACATTTGTAGGAAAGTCCTTTCTGAACATTACCCATTCCTTGGTATATTCCAGCAATCGCATCTTTTGTATAGATTAACCTGTATGAGGCCAGAGGAGCAACTCCTTGTTTTCCAAAGGCCTAGAGAACATACATAGGCTCCCTTGCCTCCCCTCCTTCATGYTGGTTATTTTAGTGAATTTCTGGAAGGCAGTGACTCCAACATAAAGACTGATTCCTGACGTGGAAATTCTGGTTTCATTGGAGAATTAGTTGTGTCATGGGACGTCTTTCTGGAACTGTCTTATGAGAGGATGTTGTACTGAACCAAACACATGGGAAGATGTTTTGATGAGAATGGACATTGTTTTTCTGGAAGCTGCCTGGTGAAAGGGTGTGTGCTATTTTGTGATGGTGGACGTTTCGCTGGCATTGGTTTGCCTTGCAACTCGTTGCTGGTTCTCAGTGGGCTTCCCTGATGCTGCTCTTTGCTGATAGCACTCTTGCTTGTTGAGACATAGAGAGAACTTTAGTGGTATTCTTGCTGCTTCTTGCTGCTTCCATGGGCTCATGCTGATTGGCTGAGCCTCAGTTTCTTCTGGATTGAGCTGCTGCTACTGATTCCTGGTTAATGTTTACCAAGTGGACTGGACTGCCAATACTGATTTGAGTTTGGTGTTTTTCTAGGGATTTGGACTGCTGACAGTGAAGACTGGAATCGCTCTAAGAAACTATTTCTAAACAGGTCCACAACCCTGATTCCATTAATCTTTCTTTTCCCCACCTCTGGTGGGTTGTGGGCTATAAGGGAAGTTGAAGCTTTAAAGAACCATAAATAAAGTAGGTTTTAAAAAGTCTAAGCCCACAGGTTCCCTTTCTTTATATATCACAAAATGTATTATTTCTGAGACATGTTCTCACTGTGTGTGTGTTAGTTCTCTTAAATATCTATCTAGGAATATAAGAAATATAGACCCTAGAATATAGAATACAATAATATAACAATAGCTATAACTCTGCAGAATCATGGGATTGTTTCCCTTCTCCTCCTCCTTATCCTCCTACTCTTTCTCTTCCTCTCTCTCTCTCTCTCTCTCTCTCTCTCTCTCTCTCTCTCTCTCTCTCTCTCTCTCTGTGTCCCTCATGCACACTGTCACACATTGTGCCACTTAGTATTGTATAAGAGTCCATTTAGTGATGTTCATGTGCATATGTGTTTAGAACTGACCATTTAGGACTGGGTACCTTACCAGGAGCTCACCTCTGAAGAAACCTATTCCCCATCTCTAGGAAGCTGCTTAGTACCTATAGATCCTCACCCATGGGTGGAAACTTCTGAAATTCCCCTGTCCATTTTGGCTTGTCAACTTAATTACAATTATGTAGGTGCTATCTCACACCAGTCACATCATCTATAGCTCTACACTCCTTTTTTCCTATTCTTGAGAAGAGGTGTTATCTACACACACACACACACACACACACACACACACACACACACACACACGATTGTTAAGTGATATCTTGTATCTCATTGTAGTTTTGTTTAGCATTTATTGTATTGAATTTATTCTTCTAAGTTGATCTCCTGGGATGACAACTCTCTGGGATCAGTGACTGGGGAGGGAGGCATCTGATGCTGATTGGTGACTGGAGAGGGAGGAGTCTGATGCTGATTTTCATTTTGCTCCTGTTTTATATTAGGACATAGACATCTGAAGCTATATTTTTGGGTTTTTTTTTCTTGAGACAGGGTTTCTCTGTGTAGCACTGGCTGTCCTGGAACTCACTCTGTACACCAGGCTGGCCTCAAACTCTGAAATCCTCCCGCCTCTGCTTCCCAAGTGCTAGGATTAAAGGCATGTGCCACCACTGCCCAGCGGCTGGTTTTTTAATATGAGTTTTTTGCCCACAAGGCAAGATTTCTAAAATAGGACAATGGTATAAATAGCTTGTGAGAGTGCCAAGGGAAAAACCTATGTGGCACCAGTCCTCTTATATATTTGGCCTCTTGGAGCAACTGGGCACTTGATGGATGTCCCAGTTCTAAGTGTGTGGAGCCATGTGAGGGATTCCTCTTAGCAGTGTCTGTGCTTGGTGAAGAGGTTCACAGGGTAGATTAAGCTGCATTTTTAATTATGTAAAAATTTAAACATTCTTCATATGTTTATTGACCCTGGTGTGTCCACTTTGAAATAAATCCATACTCATATAATTTATCAATTGGTTAGAAGAGAACTATTTATTATTTTCTTGTTGAGCTGTAAGTGTTCTTTCTATATGCTAGGTGCTTGATCATTRTCAGTTGAATGGTTTACAAAAACTCTATCATACCATATAGGCTATGGTTTACTTTCATAATAATGCCTTTAGATGCACAAGAGTTTTTAATTGTGAAATAAGTTCTTCTATATTTACTTTTATCTATGCACTTGGTGTTATRCTTGCTAAATTGTTTAAGGTTAATTTACACTCATCTTTCTTTCTAAAAGTTACAATTTTAGTTCTTATATTTAAGTATTTGATCCATTTTGAATTGACTTCCCTTTCTAATAATGTGAATTACTTTGGTTGTTGTTTTTATTCTCTTTTTAGTGTAGGTAATTGTGAGTTTACTCTGTCCAAAATCCTCCAGAATAAAAATTCTTTGAAGTATASGGACATCAATGCCAAAATAGTCAAATAAAGCATAATGACTTTACCAACAGAAAGCATTTAAAGTCTTTTTGTAATGATACAATTGCAATGTATGGAGTCTGAGTTACTCTTTTAGCTGCTATAAATTTTAACCTAATTAAGAAATACATCATAMATATTATTAGTATCAGCATGCTTTCTTTCACCACKTGTGTACTCTATGTCAACCTACCTTGTCTTCACYAGGATTTACCRTGGTCTTAGTTTGCTTTTAAGGTTACCTGAATTAAGAAAACATTTAAAAATCCCCAAACACAAACCCAAGAAAATTCACAGTCACAAGAATCATGTAATCAGTATTAAAATGTGCTTTCTATGTGAGCTGAAAAAAATGAAAGTATGTTTAGCCTGAATTTCAGTGCCTGTTGGGAATGGCCTGAGAATACTGTGGACTATAAGAGCCATTACAGCATGAAACTGCTCTCTAATCCTCAACTCTAACATGGAGAACATCATGGTTTTGTTTTGATTTTCAAAGCAGTTTTCTTGGGTAGCAACTTAAAAAGATCACSTGTTTAATAATTGGCTTAACAATRTCTACTGCTTTGTAGGAGAACATACACAGCATCTACAAACATTGAAATCCACCAGGATCAAAGATTAAAATCTATACTAATATTATATGATATTTAAAGATAGTTATTTAGTTTCTGAGGGTTATATATAATTAAAATGTTGTAAATCTTATTCAAACAGAATACTTGACATTCATTGTTTTTTTTATTGGATATATTCTTTATTTACATTTCATTTCCTTTTTCCTGGTTTCCTCGCCCCCCAAATGTCCCATGTCTTTTTCCCTCCCCCTGTTCTGCTATTCACCCCTTCCCACTTCCCTGTTCTGGTATTCCCCTACACTGCTGTGTTGGGCCTTTCCAGAACCTGGGTCCACTCTTTCCTTCTTGTCGGACAGCA
>BDUI01006661.1:54988-71962 GCA_002335545.1 Apodemus speciosus
ATATTTCTCAGAAGCCATTGTGGTTTGATATCCATAGCTCTGCCACACCACTGGTAGGGTGCCTTGTACATGGTGGCTGCTCACTGATTATTATTATTATTATTGAGTGAATGAATATACTTGTTGTGCACTTGTCAAAGGCTTTGTCCATGGTGCTCAGTTTATGTTTGAATTCTTTCAATGCACACTTACAATTTGACACAAATCCTACACTCACTATTATTTTTTATAAAGAACGAAGTTTCAAAATTTGTAAGCAGTCCTATCACCCTTTCCTTTTCCTTGAGACTTTTGTAAGTTGGTTTATCATCATAATACTTTGCAGGACAATATTTAAGTCACAGATATCAGCTCTGTGGCTACATAACTAAGATAGCTTTCCATCATTATAACACAGTGCCTAAAATAGACAGAAGGCTAAAAATATGGTTCAAAGTTTTGGAGATTTGAGAATTTGATATATTGGCTCTGTTGCTATCACCTCTATGAACAAAAGCCATCATGACAGGAAATACATTGTAGGGAGACGCAGCGTTGTCCAGCCTGTGGTGATCAGAATGCAAGTGGAGAGATGGTAAGGAACTGTCTTGAGAGGTTCTCAAGAGGCCCTTCTGAGGTCATACCTTTAACTTATACCTACTAGTTTCCATCCTAAAACTTCCACCAGCTCCAAATAGCAAGCTGGAGATGAGTTCTTCTACAGGAGGGCAATTGGGAGACATTAAAGTTCTGAATCATAGCAGTGGCCTAGATCAAATCTAAGACTTGGTACTTTAAATACATCACATAATGTTTCTGTGCCTAGGATCTAGGATTTTTCACCTGTCAAATAAATTACTCAAGTACATACCACCCTAGAAAGTTGCCTGCCACATTTATTAACATTTAGTAAATATTTGATCAGGCTTAAGTAACTGTATAATTTATTTCATCCCAATTTAATTTTCTTTCATTTTATTTGTAATTTCTCCCCTTTGGGGAAATGGAAAAGTAACTTATACAAAGTTATGAAAATAGTTAAGATTGACTTGTTTCCTACTTTGAGTTAACCTCACAATTAATACTAATAATGTATGATGGGACAAATGCTGGTTTGATGCCTGAAGACACAAAATGGATATGCTATGTATATAAGTACCTCTGACCCTAGGAACTGAGGGACAACACAGGAGCAGAAAAACATCATACAATTCAGTGTTTGGGTTGAACCACATAATACAGAACCACATAAAAGAAATATAGAACCACATAAAAGATATTCCCCAGACACTAAAATATAATATGAATAGTACTAGGGTATTCTTCAACAACAAAGTAATTACTCAGTGAATCACACTGATGCCTTCCACCTACATGCCAGCAAGAGGCTCAGTAAAAACTTGAGTTATTGTGGCTTCCCACTGACAGCATGTCCTAGCCTTCAACCTTAGCACAGTCCATACATCACAGGAGCCAGAAGCAGGTCTACATTGCTACAAAACTCATGTTCAGCACTTCCATAATTCTGAATTTTGTTTTGCTTTGGCTTTGCAACTGCAGCATGATAGCTAACATGACAGTGTCATTTCTATATGAAATGCATTTAGTAGATTCCAAGATCATGCAGACTGTACATATTCAAATGCATTGTTTGAAATACTGTGTGGGGACARTGATGTATGCATTTGTTACCAGCACAAATTTAAATAAGAAACTGTGTAAATAARGGATAGTGGCATACATWTTATGTACAGTTGTGATATACACAGAAAAATGTCATAATTGAATATATTAATATTTTCTTAATCCAAAGCAAAGTAGACTGAAATAGCTACTGTGCATAGTAGGTGATTATTCCCCCCCATATAGACATGTGGGGCTGATTTTTACTCATTTGAAGAGTAAATTTCTATGCATCAACTATTATCAAATGTATGCAATACTATAAAAATACTGTAAGACTTGGGAGGCCAGAAAAATCACACATTAGCAAGTCTCTTGGTGACCTTCCAGCTTGGCTCTCCCTATCTTCCATGATATTTCCAGACAGCTAAGATTGACCTTCAGGTTTCAGATTCAAGGTTTCCTGTCAATAAAAGCAGCAAGGGGAAATAGTTTCTTAAAGTTTCAGTTGCTTTAATGGAAAAAATGCTACAGATTTTTTTTACAGAAAAACAATATTTTGTATAATTTAGTAAAACTGTGTATCTCTTAAAAGTCAGTGGCAAAACATCAAGCATCAAATTATAYAATTGGTTTCTGGGTTGCACCCTAAGAAGGAAACAACTATCATTTTGATATAAAATAATGAGATCACAAAATACAGGAGAAAACCAAATTATTTCTCCAAAAATACAATGATCAAGGACTATATTAAATTTCAGTATACTGTATAGTAATAATAATATCCATATTATCTACATAATCAGATTTCTTGTGACTCAGGAAAGAGCTCAGATGTTATTACCAATCTATGTTGGGTTCCTTTTGCTTTAATGAGAATTTATTGAGTAACATTTAAAGTTAGTGATATTTAAGAACAGGAGATGTTAATTAAGATTAGGAAACAACATAGTCTATATCCAAAGAGCATATAGTCTGGGGTTTTGAGGTAAAAGAGGCAAAGAATTCAGAACAGGAAGTCAAAACAGGATATATTACAAAAGTACTTCATAGCAGTATGAAGCCAGGCTTTCAAGATTAAGCAAGAAATTTTACTGGAAATTGATTTTTTCTATTCATAATTAAAGTTAACCTGATAAACAATGAGTTTCATAATGTCATTATCACACACAGTTCTCTGCCAATGTGTGTTTGTGTGTGTGTTTGTGTGTGTATGTGTGTGTGTGTGTGTGTGTGTGTGTGTGTGTGTGTGTGTGTANTTTCTATTCATAATTAAAGTTAACCTGATAAACAATGAGTTTCATAATGTCATTATCACACACAGTTCTCTGCCAATGTGTGTTTGTGTGTGTGTGTGTGTGTGTGTGTGTGTGTGTGTGTGTGTGTGTGTGTGTGTGTAAATGCATATAGAAGCATACTTATGTGAAGGTCAGACAACGATCTTTAAGAATTGGTTCTGGACTTCCCTCTTGCTGAAGCAGGGTCTTTACTGTTTCTGTTCGTACTCCTGCTTCTAGGCAATTCTGTCAGCACTTTCATTCCTAGAATAAAGCTAACTCAGTTGTGACATATGTAATGCACTTTGGAATCTGGTTTGTATTTTAGTCTCATTTCTGTTGTTTTGACAAAATAACCTGACAAAAATCAACTTAGGGGCAAAGGGCTTTATTTTAGCTTACAATTCTGGTTTACAGTTTGTCATACCAGGAAGTGTCCTTACAGGAGTTCCAGGAACAAAAATGTACACCACCGCTTGTGGCTTTTTAAGGTGTTCTAGGAATTGAACTTGAGTTAGCTGGATAGCTCAGCCATCACTCTGACTTTCATACTATTCTCTCATCCCTTTCCCACATACACTTCAAATTCTGGTCCTTCTTTCATTCTGATGACCCCCTACAGTCCACATGTCATTCTGATGATTTCTACAGTCTGCATGTCACAAGTATTCTGTTACTTTCTCTCTATTCTCCTTTCACTCTTTAAGAGTTCCCCCTCTCTCATGGGCCCTTTTTTGGGTTTTGATGCCTTTGTCAAGCATTCAACCACTGYAACTATGTAGAGTCTTTYTGAGTCTTCCATGATATTCATTGTTCTACCTGTCTGCTTTGCGCCACTTTCACACTAACTGACTGAGACACTGTGGCTCTTTAGTAATTTGAGGCCGATTACTTAGATGTCTCAGAATTGTTTTTATGCTTAAGATAAAATCAACTATGTGGGTCTCAGTCCATAATTGTAGAGGTCACCATGGCAGCAGCTTGAAACAGCTAGTCACAACATATTTGCAGGAAAATGCACAAAGGGAGGGAAGCACACATGCATGCCCACTGTGCTTAGGTTAATTTCCCCACTCTTAGGCAGTCCAGGAAACTTTCTTGGGGAATGATATCATTCACAGAACTCCAAGTCTTCCCATATCAATTAATTTAATTAAGATGGCCCTAAGCAGATCTACCCACATATCAGCCCACCGTTGACAATCTTTTATTGAGACTCCACCAGGTTACTCTAGGTTATGTTAAGTTGATGATTAAAGATTATCATCATTTCTTCCACTTTTTTGAGAATTTTTCATGTATGTTCATCAGAAAAATTGCTTTACTTTCCTACAGTTTCTGTATCCAGTTTGACTATTGTACTTGACTATGTGGAGTGAGTCTGGTAGTATTCAATATTGTTTCTCATTCTATTTTGTTTCTATTTATTTCAATTTTTGGATCATTTTGAGAAGTATGGGTTTTAGCGCCATCCTAAACACTGGRTAGAATTTGTGAACCTTTCAAGTTCTGGACTCTTCACTGTGAAAAGATTGTAATTAGTGTTTCAGTTTCTGGCTAGCTATGGGCTGTGTTAAGTTATTCATATCTTCATTGGCAGGGAAAATGTTTGAGAGCTTATTTTTTTGTTTGTTTGCCTTAGTTTACCAGTTCATTAGTAAGATAAATGTATTCTTCCAATAGATCCCATTGCTACCTTGTGCTTTTCATAGCCAGTTAAGTAATTTATGGACCTTTCCCCCTTTCTTTTGTCTAGTTTGGCAAAACGTCTGTCAATTTCATTTTTGTTTGCAAAGAACCAAATCTACTTTACACTTTATTGTTCCTCTAGTCTTCAGTTCATTAATTTCTGCTCTAATGCATTATATGTTGTCTTTTACTTCAAGTAGGTTTGTCTTTATATATATATTAATATATTATTATATATATAATATTTTTAATGTAAACACTTAAAGTTGTAAACATTCCTCTTTGATATGGCTTAGCTGGATTCTAGAGATTTTAATAATTCAGTACACTTCTTTCAATTCTAGGAAATTTTATATTTCTTCATCAATTTCTTTCTTTTTTCAGAATTCTTTCTTTCTTTGTTTATTTATTTATTTTATGTATATGAGTACACCATAGCTGTTTTCAGACACACCAGAGGAGGATGTCAGATTCCATTGCAGATGGTTGTAAGCCATCATGTGGTTGCTGGGATTTGAACTGAGGACCCCTGGAAGAGCAGTCTGCTCTTAACCACTGAGACATCTCTCCAGCTGAGTGACTGTTTATAGTGTGTTGTTCAGTCTTCAAATATATGTGTAGTTTCTGTGGTTTATCTTGCTGTTGATGTGTGGGTTCATTGTAGTATGAACTATTAAGATATAAGTAGTTATATTGTTGTTTTTAACACTTGAAGCTTGCCTCRTGGCATCTGTCACCACTTTTAGAGAAAGCTGAGTATAATGGATGTGCCTCATCTGTTGGCTTAAATATACTATGTATATGTATTAAATAAAATGATATATCACATAGTTTAGCTCTGGAGTATCTTTATTGACTTTTAGTCTGCATGACACATCTAAATATGTAAATATGGATCTGAAATATGAATATTTGTTTCTTTTAATTTTTGTATTATAAAACATGAAACGTTTAGTTAGTGTCCCAACACTAACTCCGTACATACTTAAATGTTTCTTTTATTAATATGTAATGATTTTCCTTAACAATTCTGACTAATTTTGAAGTCTAGTTTATCATCTATCAGAATAGATATGCTAGCTATTTTCAACTTAGTCCTTGGATTCCATGTTGGGCAGATTCCTGAAGGCCCAGGGCATGCTGTCACAATCTCTGTATGTTCATACAAGCATCAGTCTTCTTATGGTTAGAAGGATTATTTCTTTGGTAGTCTACAATATGACTCTTAAATTCATTTATCCTTCTCCCATGGAGAGTTCCTTGAACCCTGAGGGGAAAGATTTGATGATGTCATCCAGTTTAGAACTGTTCAAATGTTTGAGAATGTCTTCATTTAATGTTACTATTGAGGGTATTTTGCTCTTACCTATGACTTTGTTGGTTGTTCTTCTGGCTGGATGATTATAATTWTTGTTACTACATTCTTTCCTTCCTCTAATAATATTGGGAGTTGCTAGTTTATTGCATTAGATATAAAGGAAGAGGAGCATTTCTTTAGCATATATCCTATGTACTTAGGATATATAGCATATAGATGTTCAATAAATTCTTATCAATTGACTTCTACCTGTTTTTTGTCTCCCCTCAAGCCACTGTACTAYGTCAGGATTATTTATGATAGTAAATTTTGCTGCCTTTCTTCATTTCTATATATCAATAAGATGATATTAGGCCAAAGCAGGAGTTCAGTTTTCAAGGTCAGTGGTTGAAGAGCAGCAACTTTGTGTGTTTCAACCTGATAATAAGTGTTTTCAAGAGTTACTCTGCATACCACAAGGAACTAATAACCATTACATTGAACTTGCAGTATTTATGCTTAATTTTCTTAGGCAAAATTTAGCCAGTTTTCTCAGAAAGTAAATAAAAATTACCAAATGTTCCAATACTTTGAAGGCTGTGGCTAGAGGGTAGTCAAAAGTTTGAGGCTAGCTTAGAGCTATGTAGCAAGACCCTGTCTTTAGAAAGACTCAAGATGTAGCTGCTACCTTAATTTATCATCAACTWCACCAGCATTTACAAAACCATGTCAAGACTATCTGGCCTTCAACATTGACTTCCATTACACAGATCTCTTCATTGTTGGTGTCCAGCTTTCTGGGACTCATCTTTCACAAGGAAATCTTTGTAAATGTTACTACCTAAATGTTACAATTGTTGTGACATGGTTGTATCCCGTATGGCTTTCTTTCTGCTCCTCAGAGCACCAATCCTTTTCTCATGACCTGGCATTGCTTCTCAGTTTCCCATCTGTATCACATACAGCATCAGTTTCTACAAGGTGTTGGATTCTGACACAGCAATAGACTCCAGTGGCCGGGATACCTAGGGAACATTTCTAATACAAACCACCACAAAAGACAAAATGAGACTCAAATGAGACACTTGATATAAAAGGGTAGAAATAATAACAATAGCACTAAAACAGCAAACATAAACAGACTGATCTAGGCAAGAAAAGATAGTTAGTTAAATCATAACCRGGACATTTTCTAATGTAATTTTGGCAGAATCCATCCTGTGAGATGTTCCATTTATAAAATGTGCTGTAATAGGGTCAAGGAACTCATAACATGTGTTCCATAGAAGGTGAGGAGAAGGCCACCATGTCATCTGTATCTTGGAACTCTACATTGCACACAGTAGATTTTGTTTTCTGTATGACTTGTAGCAGACTTTACATGCTTAGTCCCATGGTTTTGGAATATAATACTAACTCTCTCACTTTCCCTACATTTTCCTAAATTTCTTTGTGGAGGAGGAATCCCTTTCCTTGAGAGAACCATTCTATTTTTAATATAATTCTTGGTCTTAGATGACCATTTTCATCTATAACATTGTCTAGTTTAAATAGAAAATAGACAATTAAAACTCAATTACTTGAGTATTTGATGACTTATCTTCAGTTGTAAGCACTAAAAATATTGTGTTAACAGTTTTAGAGCAAGAGGTAGACCACTTTTCTTATTTAGATGAATTATTTTTCCTTTTTGTGGTGCTGAGAGTGAAACGTAAGGCTAGGGAAAGGATTTGTTTATGAGCCACATGTACTTCACAGAACATTTTTATTTTAATTTTATCTGAACAATTAATGACTTGAAACATTCCTAAGCCCTTGTTATTGAAGGAACTAAGTAAGAGAAGCATATTCTAAGTTCTTTGGATGTACTAGCTGCATACATTTCACTTTTCCTGTATATGAGACCTATGTGAGAGTAACTCAGAACTTCTGCACCTGAAGACTTATTAGTGAAGATCCAAGACATTGGGAAAATTATCTCAAACTTTCATAGTGAGACAAGATCCTAATAGCTCTCTGTACAATACTCACACTGCTAGCCAAGAATCCCATTTCTTTTCTTGAAAATATTTTTTTTTCTGGAAATCATGAGAATGGAGCTAAAACAGAATCTTGTTTCCAAAATTTCTTCTTGTTCTTCTTGGGTCTTTAATTCAGGCTTTAATGAAACTTTGGAAATAGCTGTCTCATTTCATGGCAGAAAATGGGCTGCACAGAATTTTCAAAATCATGTCCAATTGCTCTTGACTCCAAGTGAAATGTGAACTCCCATCCNGCTGTAACTCATAGCTGAATGCAAAGTGTCTACAGCGAAATTGCAGCGTGTTTTAGAATTGACACACAGTCCATGTAGACTTCCCAGAAGTCTACTCAGTCCCAGATCAGATGAAAATTCTTTTCAGCCCAACTATAACAATTTTTTAAATAGAAATGTTCTTGAGGTTATCCGAAACCACAATCTTACAACCACCCAAAAAGCATTCTGTGAGGAGTATGAGGTGTCTATTTTGGGTGAAGAGTTTTGAGCCCAAGTCCTCAGTAACAATGCTGAAGTTGTTTCTATGGGCATTTCTGGGGTGGCRTTACAAAGATGGGACTTTGTGTGTGGCCTGAGTTCCCACAGTTGTGGCAAGAGACTGAAGAGATATGAGAAGGCAAGGCATTATAGTGTACCCAAATCTCACTTGGATCAGCGTTCCTTGGACAGGAAAATCTTGAAGTGATGACACAAATGAAGACACTTGAATTTATTTTGTGAGCTTTAGTGGGCATTGGTGTGACATCCTCTCCCTATAGTCTGCTAGGGAATGTCTTGTACTCGTTTTTCAACATGTGCATGCAGGTTTATGCAGGTTTAAGGTTATTCTTAACTTAGTGTGGTGCTCACAACTTCTCTTGTCTCTTGCTCTGTGTTGTGTTCCATGCTGCTGATCTGGGGTATGTGAGACAGTTTTTCTGATTCTCAGGCTTGCGTTCCAGAAGCTTCTGKAGAAGAAGACTTGACACATGGCTTTAATCTTCTTTCTTTGGCAGCATGTGAAGACGGCTAGTTGGCAGATTCCAGGTCCATAGCTGAAATATAGTCTGCTATTGTTGCATTGAGCTTGGGTTCTGCTGTTGCAGCACAAATGAACTTCTCATACATGTTAAATGAAAGGCAGCCTGGTTTAGGGAGGAAAAGAAAGAAGCGAGGCAAGGGTGGCAGAGATGATGCATTTGATCGTGAAATGTAAAAACGTGATAAACAGTAATGGCATGTCCAGAAGCCTGGCAGATAATTACTATGTGGGCAGCTTTTGCATGAGAATAAATACCTTCCCATCCCAGTTGCTCATGTAGTGTCTCTCTTAAAACCCATTCTTGTTATCATAGTCAATCCTCTCAAACTTTTATAACCCATTCCTATGATGGTGATCACACAATGCACTGTTTCCTTATTTAGAAATCTRTATTCTTAAACCAATTCCATGGCTTCTCAACTATACTCTTATTGGACTTCCATTTTGTTATCTGTGAAGTGAAAGATCTGAAACAGATGATCAGTGATATCTGCATAAGTTCTTCAGTTTAGCTTCATCTTTCATAGTGRGTACAGTCTCTCTGGGAAGTGGTCTCTGTCCAACRTATAAGTCAATGGGAGAATGGAAATGTCTGGACTTTAGGTCATGTCTTATGCTCTAATTTAGTCTTCACCTCATGGTTCTAGGCTTGAACCTTATGTTATAAGGACTTATGACATATATAAGTGTGTATGAGTAAGGGACTATAAAATGATTTCCATACCCACAGAAGCAGGAGAAGATACAGAATGACAAATATATCATTGCCTATATTTTTAATTAATAACTGAGTAGTTTAGGACAAGRCTTTTTATCTCTTTAGATATAAGTTTAATTTATTCAAAAATATTGTGCATTTCATCCTGTTACAAAATGTTGTTAGCATTGAAAGTGAATAGAAATAGTGATAGAAAATTTGAAAACAATTTCTATATTTGTGCATGGTGACATGATATATTGTTTATTAAAATGAATACACAGTGGGGCACAGTTTTGAAAACTGAATCAAAGTTTTATTTCTTAAATGAGGTAGAATATTTAAAGAGGAAGAAAGGTAGTTGGTTTGGTATGTTTTGTTTCTTATTTAGTGAACAGAATGCTTATTGTGTCCTGGGAAAATTTGCTTTGAATATATCATTGAAAACACAGGAAATGATCTCTAAGCTTGTGGTGCTGACAGCCTATTAATTTGTTTGACTCTTAGAGAACCTGAATTATTTAAATGTCTTATAAGCTGCTAAGTAGCTAATAGTTGGTTGTGTGTGATCATGTAAATGACAGTGGATCTAAGCTCTTTCTTCTGTTAATGAGTCATGATGTCATAGGAAGTTCACTGCTGGATTGGAAGAAAGGGTATAGATCCTTTCCTAAAACACAAGTAAAAAATCAAATAAACACAATAAAGGAAAGTAACTTTATTTTGGGGGGGAATTATGCCTTTGGTAATGGTTCTACCTTATCTTAATAAAGCTTTTCAATTGTTCAGAATTTAACAATAGGTACGTTTTAAGCTAACATTTTATTTGATTGGTTATGATAAGTATCTCATGTAAATAGAGGCAAAAAGTACATAAATATAAACTTCAGTATCATGATATAGTTTAAATACACTATTAAAAACAATTTTAGCCAATATAAAGACAAGGACTTATTTCACTGAATTTAGGGCTCAGTGCTTTTTCCTCCTGAAATTCTAATGCACACTCTCATTTACCAGTCTCTTTGCCAAGAGCCACCCAATTGTGCATATTCNGGACATTTTCTAATGTAATTTTGGCAGAATCCATCCTGTGAGATGTTCCATTTATAAAATGTGCTGTAATAGGGTCAAGGAACTCATAACATGTGTTCCATAGAAGGTGAGGAGAAGGCCACCATGTCATCTGTATCTTGGAACTCTACATTGCACACAGTAGATTTTGTTTTCTGTATGACTTGTAGCAGACTTTACATGCTTAGTCCCATGGTTTTGGAATATAATACTAACTCTCTCACTTTCCCTACATTTTCCTAAATTTCTTTGTGGAGGAGGAATCCCTTTCCTTGAGAGAACCATTCTATTTTTAATATAATTCTTGGTCTTAGATGACCATTTTCATCTATAACATTGTCTAGTTTAAATAGAAAATAGACAATTAAAACTCAATTACTTGAGTATTTGATGACTTATCTTCAGTTGTAAGCACTAAAAATATTGTGTTAACAGTTTTAGAGCAAGAGGTAGACCACTTTTCTTATTTAGATGAATTATTTTTCCTTTTTGTGGTGCTGAGAGTGAAACGTAAGGCTAGGGAAAGGATTTGTTTATGAGCCACATGTACTTCACAGAACATTTTTATTTTAATTTTATCTGAACAATTAATGACTTGAAACATTCCTAAGCCCTTGTTATTGAAGGAACTAAGTAAGAGAAGCATATTCTAAGTTCTTTGGATGTACTAGCTGCATACATTTCACTTTTCCTGTATATGAGACCTATGTGAGAGTAACTCAGAACTTCTGCACCTGAAGACTTATTAGTGAAGATCCAAGACATTGGGAAAATTATCTCAAACTTTCATAGTGAGACAAGATCCTAATAGCTCTCTGTACAATACTCACACTGCTAGCCAAGAATCCCATTTCTTTTCTTGAAAATATTTTTTTTTCTGGAAATCATGAGAATGGAGCTAAAACAGAATCTTGTTTCCAAAATTTCTTCTTGTTCTTCTTGGGTCTTTAATTCAGGCTTTAATGAAACTTTGGAAATAGCTGTCTCATTTCATGGCAGAAAATGGGCTGCACAGAATTTTCAAAATCATGTCCAATTGCTCTTGACTCCAAGTGAAATGTGAACTCCCATCCYCCGTGCTGGGACAGTATCTGTTCCCAGGGTCTCTGCCATGGAACTGTCATCCCGCCTTTCTGGGGCAGTATCTACCTGTTCCTAGGGTCCCTGCCATGGACATCTACATCTATCTACATCTTCTTTACCCTGGGTCACCTGGACATGTAAGAAAGATTGCCTTGTCTCTGTGCTTCCATTGGAGTGTTTCATTAAAACAAAGTTCAGTTGGTTTTTAATTACTGTGCCATTCTGCCTTATCTCTAAGGTGACTTTGTAGCTCATCAGCTGCAGCTCTCTATTTAAGAAAAGAGGAGAGGCTGAAAGGAGAACATGGCAATTACAAGGTTAATCTCTATTTTCAAAGCCTCGCTTGGGGCTTCATTCAGGTAATTTTAATTAACTTTTATGGATGTTACCTTCTCTAACACTCCAGCAAAATGCTACTATAAGTAGAGTCAGTACTTTTGACAATACAACTGTGAAGGAAGTTAAACTATGGATTTTTTTCAAATGCACCAAAAATATTGCTCCCAATACCCTGTGACATGTTTTCCATGGTCTAATGCAAATTAAAACCACTGTGATCTAAGGATCTGAAAAGCCAGGGTCATATGGAAACATTAGCAGACCTTTCTGTACTGCAGCTCTGCAGGTGGCCATTAGGATACTATATGGAAATGTCAGTAGCAGCCTCAAAGACCACCAAAGAGCAGGAAACAAGTAACTCCAAAAAGGAAATACAACAAGAACCACTAAGAGATGAAGATGTAGTTAAGAACATAAAAGTAATGGAAATGACTGTGGCAAGTTTTCCATTTTCTGTAACCCTGGGCCACAGTTTGGGCATTTGGTGTTTTATAGGTTTAAGAAAAATACTTGATATACACCTGAGCTCACAGGTCTCTGGTTCTTTGTAAAAGAGAACAGGAAGTCAAAACCACATATCAAAAACAGTATTGACAGTCTCTTGTGGAGATAACTCCTCTGGACTCTTCATTAGTGTCTCTGGGGAAAATCTATCAGGGGTGACAGAAGTAAACATAAATAGACAGACAGACAGATAGACAGACAGACAGACAGACAGACAGACAGACAGACAGACAGACAGACAGGTAGGTAGGTAGGTAGATAATAAAATTATACCAAAGCCTGCTACTGCTAAAAGATCGTTAGTATCTCAGTGTTACAAGTGTGAATTCCCCCCATTTTCTACATCTAAAAGGCAGCTAGTTAGCAAAAGACTGCTAGACAAAAGAAGTCTTTTCACTTCCCTTAAACTTTCTAGTTATCTTAAATAAAATTCAGAGTGAAGAATAACCCTACCACCAAAATATTTCATGCACCATAGACTGTAATCAAAGTTAGTGCATAAGGTTTAACTCTTTGCTTACCCAAATTCTGATGTGTTTAGTTTTATTTTACAGTAATTTGTTTAGGAAAGAACTAAAACATATTTTTGTTTGGATTTTTTACTGAAATTTGATGAATTTCTCAACTATTTCCCATCAAAGAACATTGCATTCCAGGTGGGCCAAGGTTAAATTTGAGGGCACTGCAGACTACCAGGAAAACAGCCGGCTTCTTCCATTTGAATGTATGAGTACAGCTCGCCTTTACATAATCTTTTCTAGAGCAGTAAATTAAATGGGACCACACAGTCTGTATTTTTCCAATATTTAGGGGGATATTTGATGAAAAGTTTGGCAACTTAATTCTCATAAAAATGATTAAATGAAAATAATATTGGCAAGAGGCAGCTATCACGTCATATTTGGGAAGATGTATAGAAGAGGAGACTAAGTCTCAAAGTCTCAAAATCTCTCTCTCTCTCTCTCTCTCTCTCTCTCTCTCTCTCTCTCTCCCTCCCTTCCTTCTCCTTCTTTTCAGCCCCCTCCAGGAATATTTCTATAAGATTCTTATTCTTACACAATTGAAAACAGGGCTTTAAAATTAAGTATGAAATATATTGTGTTATTATTTATTATTATTGAAATTAATCTGAAATGAATTGTTTTGTTCATAGAAATAGTCTATTTCTAGACAAACTAAATTATACCCGTGTCTTTTGCCCTTTACAACTACTAAGGAAACACTATGGTGTTGCCAATGAGCAAGGCAGTTGAGGACTACTCAGATCTATCCTTTGGTGGACTGGCAGTGGTGGAACTTGCATTATGAGGGAGGCAAGGAGGGAAAAGGAAGGATGGGACAGAAGGAGAGATGGAGGGATGGAAGGACAGAGGGACAGACAGAGAGACAGAGGGATGGAGGGAAGAAGCTGCAGTCTTACTGTATGGCCAGATGAGAATTGATGGGTTGTGTTTTGTACAGGCATATACTGCAATCAGGCTTTTCACAGGACACAAACTGAGGCTGGGTTTAYGGTCTGTGTGGGGATTTGGGACTTAGACTATTGCCAGGCTGAGTTAGCTCTAGACATGCCTTTTTTCTTTTTCTTTTGAAAGCCAAATAATTCTTAAGAAGATTTTGAAGACCTTTTTCTCCCAGAAAATTTAAGTATATTTCTATTTAAGAAATTGATATCTGGTTTTGTCCAGAAAATTAATATGTGGTTACTATTTGTGTCTTCCATTTTGCAGCAGAAAGAATGTTGGAGTTAACCATTTAGGCAGAATGAAGTAGRTCAAAGTCCCTCTCTGTAAAGCAACTCTATCTTCATTCATTTCTGATAAACTGAATAAAATAGCTAAGTAAAGTGGATACTCCCACCACCATGGGTCTGTTCCCATGAGACAGCTTGGTTCTACAATGTGTCTGGGAAAGTTAGCTCATGACAGTTTTAAAGCAGGCAGAAGATTCAGAAAATAAGGTCGAAACCTCTAGAAGGTTGAATTCAAGACTTTCAACCAACAAGAAACCAACAAGACTAAATGCATGCAAAACAAGCATAATGTAAACCAAGAAGACAGCCTGCAGACACCAGAAAATACATTTCCATCACAGTGGAGAGGAGGCTCAAGGGAGTGCACCCAGGTGGGAGAATGGGTACAATAAGTAGGTTGAAGGCCAAAGCAGTTCATTGAATTGGAAGTCTCTATAGGAATAAAGGCAGATCCAACCATGCCGGTAAGGGGAAGCCAATTTTCAAATCAACATTTTTAAAGTCCAGACTTATAAATAGGGTCCATAAACCAAGGTGACAATGTCTTCTCTGGAATTTCCTGGCAAGAAGCATCTGGAATGGTGGCTCCTTCTTGCCTTCCTCTCTCCATCCACCCCCCTCTCTCTTTCTCCTTTTCTCTCTCCCTTTGCTCTCTCCCTTTCTCCTTACCTGTTTTCCTCTCTACTTCCTATCCTCCATACATTGGAGTTTTGGGCCACAATGTTCTACCTTGCTTTAGGTGCAAAGAAACAAGGCCAAATAACCATGGACTGAAGGCCTTGGAACAATGAATCAAAGAAAATCTTTCTTTATTTCAAATTGTTTATCTCCTGTATCTTGTTGCAGCAAAGTTTTCATGTGGYGGGATTTTATTTATTTTTAAATCTTGTTTTGGGGTGTTTCTCTTGAACCAATGTAAAAGCCACATATAGCAGCATGCGTCCTTAACAATAGTACTGGGGAGAGGTGGAGTCAGAGACAAGTGGATTTCAGGAGTTCTCTGATGATCTGGTCTGGTTCAAAAGACAAGCTCAAGGTTCAGTAAGAAACCCTTTCTCAAAATAGTAAGTGTGTGTGCATGTGTGTGTGTGTGTGTGTGTGTGTGATTTCTTAATACATGTATGTATGGATCTATTTCTCTCTTGTGTTCACCATGAAGAAGAGATTGAACAATCTTTTCATTATTGTCAACATTTGTCTTCAACATGGACCTTTATAGGTAAGCACAGCTATACATACATGCACAAGCACATAGATAGCCACCCACAAATTCCTTTCAGATGACTTCACTGACTTTCTGCTAATTTAGTTACTTTGTACATATTTATATAATTTATAAAATATCTTATGTCTTTCTTATACCAAAGTGATCAGAAAAATGCAATATTTGGCTTCATTTATGAAAATTTCTTGGGGCTTATTTTGTAATCTAATACATAAATTTTTCTCAAGAGGTTTACCACACAAATGAAAAGAAAAGGTGTTGTATAGCTCTTGTGTGGCATGATCTGTAAATATCTGCTAAGGCCATATAATTTAAGTTCAATGCCTCTGTGGTAATATTTTCAAAAATGCTGACGTTTCTTTCTAAAATTGTGTTGAATTTTAGAAATTCAGATGTGTCCAAGWTAGAGTCCATGAGTCAAATGCATTCCAAGAGCTCTGAGGATGTGGCCCCAACACAAAATTGTAATGTTTCTTAAGCCATTGTGTGATTTTAATTGTAAAACTGGTTACATATTTCTTAAGTGTGAACTTTATCAATGACAAACAACATTATGTCACAACATCACAAAGGTTGGATAAGCCCATTAGATTTTACATTTAAAAGCAATATCAACCAACTAGATACCCCAGAGCTCCCAGAGACTAAGCCATCAACCAAAGGGTACACATGGCTCCAGCTGCATATGTAGCAGAGGATTGCCTTGTCAGGCATCAATGGGAGGAGAGGCCCTTGGTCCTATRAAGGCTTGACAGATACCCCAGTGTAGGGCCATTGAGGGCAGGGAGTTGAGARTGGGGTGGATGGAGGAACACCCTCATAGAAGTAGTGGGAGGGAGGATGGGATTGGGGCTCTCTGGGAGGGGGAAAAACTAGGGAAGGGGGTAATATATGAAATGTAAATAAAGAATATATCAAAAACATAAAAATTAAAAAAATTAAAAAGCCAGTGTTCTGATTTCAGGCACACCAAGCTCTACACTTGTTAAAAATCCACTGCTTCAACACTGCTATAACCTTAGTCTATTTTCAATTTTTGTTTTAGAACCTTGGCACGGATCAAAGAATATAGACAACTGTTCACCTTAGGCTTCTCTTTATTGGAATTAGTTTCTGTYCCCTCACTCTCTACTTGTATATGTCTTTTGCAGTAAAGTGAGATTTTTATAGGCAACATAATGTATAATTTTATTTTTGTTACTGTTTAATACATTCAAACACTCTGTATCTTTTAAAAATATACTTATTAAACCTATCTGTCTTTCTGTCTCTCTGTCCGCCTGCCCACACATCATCTACCCACCCATTAATCCATCCATCCATCCACCCATCCATCCATCCACCCACCCATCCATCCATCCATCCACCCATCCAT
>BDUI01006661.1:73806-85374 GCA_002335545.1 Apodemus speciosus
CCATCCATCCATCCATCCATCCATCCACCCACCCATCCATCCATCTACCTACCCATCCATCCATCCATCTATACATCCATCCATCCACCCATCCATCCATCCATCCATCCATCCATCCATCCATCCATCCATTTGCTAGTATGCTTCAGTATGTTCATATCATGGCATATACTTGAGGTCAGAGAATACATTGCTAGAGTCAGTTCTCTCTTTTTATCATGAGGGTCCAGAACAAGTATTATGAAACTTGAAAGCAATTCCATTTAATTTAATTAAGGAATGTAGTTTGCTTACATTCAAGGATATTATTGAAGGTTAAAGAATTCTTCCTGTCACTTTGATGAATTTTCTTGGGTTGCTTAGGATGTTCATTTTCCTTTAATTCTGCTCATGCTTASCTCATTGGCCTGATCGTTCSCTGAGATTCTGTTTTGTTAAATAAGTTTTCAATGCCTATGGCTTTATTCTTCTCTTTTGATATTGAAAAATGCACACACATTTTTGATTACTGAAGTCTTGGATATTTTTCTCATTGTCTTCCTCTTTGTCTCTCTCTCTCCTTTTCTCCTCCCTCTTTTCCCCCTCACTGTCCTCCACCCTTTTTCTCTTTCTCTTGGCTGGAATATTTCCAAAGACATGTAGCCAATTTCAGATATTCTCTGTTGTGACTTTAAGTTGCACTCTTGATTCAGCATTTCATTTATGTAATTTCTGTTTGATTCTTTTTAAAAAATCATTTTCACTGATAAATGTCTCTCATATCTAACTTAATTTAGCCATCAACTTGTTTTATCTAGTACTTCCTTGAGTTTTCTCCTGATCAGTGTTTCAAATTTCTTATAAAGTGTTCCATCCATTTTGTTTTCTTAGGAATCTGTTGCTGCAAAGCTGGGTATTACAGAGGTGTTGTATCACTTTGATTTTTCATGTTTCTTTTGATTCTGTGATATGATTTGTATATCCAGTGGATCAGATATCACTATCACTTTTATTATGTGGCTTTCTTAATAAGCAACTTTCTCTTGAAGAAGGTGGTTTGGCAAACAATGCCAAATTAAGCTATCTTAATATAACCTTATCACAGCTTCCTTTCTCATAATAATTGAGAAACAGTATGTAACTTGGTACAATTGGAGAGGCATTCTATCCCTATAATTCAGACAACATTGAAGATATTCTATATGCTCTAACAAATACGATGCACAGGGCAGTAGGTCTCAGGAGATCCTATGTAGCTTCTCCTAAAGTTAGAATGATGTCCCATCAGGCTGCTCAGGCACTGTTAATATGAGCTCTGCAACTTCCTGCAGAATGCCCCTGCCACTACTTGCCCCATAGTAGTGACTATACTGAAACACTCCAAACAATCCACATGCTGTGTGAGGAAAGATGGCAATGGAGAAAAACTGTGGTATCTGGTGAGTGTCCAATTTCAGATGGTTCCCCTTCGGTACCACTTTAATTATGTATACCCTGGGAGGCAAGGAAGAATCTGAGGCTACAGACATGTTTATAGAGGCTACATTTAGACATGCTTTGTTCCSTCTCTCCATCTATAATAAGTCTTTGCGTATTGCCTAGCTAAGAAGGGTTGTGATAAGTGTGTGGAGTGTGGTAAGTGTGATAAACTGGTGTTGGCCATATCCCTGGTCTCACTTGATAAGTACCCTGACCTGACTTTCTAGTGTGATGCTGTTTGTTCCTTCATTCTCCACTGTATCAAAACTCTCATTCTAAAGTTCAAGCTAAGTCTCAGTCAATCTGCTGAGTCAGATTGTAACTACCCAACAAGCCAGTGAAAATGAATGTCTGTGGAGTCCAAGAGAGGAGAAGATGAAGGAGTTCTGACTCTCGGAGTAGATGGTTCATACACTTCCTTATCACTCCACATGGTTCTTGTCTACTGAGGGCCTTCTAGGCTTTCTCCTCAAAATCCTTCTCCAACTCAAGGCTGCATGGACAGTTTCAGCTTCCTCAAGCAGGCGAGCTATAATCTTGTAAGGATTGTGAAACTGTCCAGGAGCTCAATGATGATCACACACTGGGGGAGTTTCCAGAGACTCAACTTCAACCTTTCCTGCTGCCATGCCAAGTGGTGATTACAAGAATATTTTGTTTCTTTTGCATTGCTGTTGTCCCAGGTTTTCAAATCAGAGCAGATTTCAGTATTTCTTATTCTGGCTTCAAGCATTCTCCCACAGTCACTCACTGAAGTGTAGGCACAGCTGCTGCATACATTTTCAATGTGTACAAAGTGATGAGATGAGGGCTTTGTGCTGCCATTCACCCATCTTGAAACTTCTTAGAGGAGTTGTTATGAAGTCATATTTTCAATTACTTTGAAGTCACACTTTTCAACGACAAGCCTAAATAATAGGACAAAACAGCAACCAACAGATTAGGAAAAGATCTTTACCAATCTTATATCCAATAGAGGGCTAATATCCAATGTATACAAAGAACACAAGAAGTTAGACTCCAAAGAGTCAAATAACCCTATTAAAAATGGTGTACARAGCTAAACAGAAAATTCTAGATTGAAGAAACTCCAATGGCTGTGAAGCTCTGGAAGAAATGTTCAGCATACTTAGTTATCAGGGAACTGCAAATCAAAACAACCCTGAGAGTCCACCTCACACCAGTCAGAATGGCCAAGATAAAAAAACCCAGGGAACAGTAGACACTGGAGAGGATGTGGAGAAAGAGGAACACTTCTCCATTGCTGGTGAGTTGCAYGCTAGTAAAACCACTCTGGAAATCAGTTTGGCAGTTCTTCAGAAAATTAGACATAGTACTTACTACCTGAGGACCCAGCTATACAATTCCTGGGCATATACCCAGAAGATACTCCAACATGTAATAAGGACACATGCTCCACTATGTTGATAGCATCATTATTTATAATAGCCAGAAACTGGAAAGAACACAGATGTCCTTTAACAGAGGAATGGATACAGAAATTGTGGTTCACAAYGGAGTACTATTCARCTATTAAAAACAATGAATTCATGAAATTCTTTTGCAAATGGAGGGAACTAGAAAATATCCTGAGTGAGGTAACCAAATCACAAAAGAACACACATGGTATGCATTCACTCATAAGTGGATATTAGCCCAAAAGCTCAAAATAAACAAGTTACAATTCACAGACCACAGGAAGTTCAAGAAGGAAGACCAAAATGGGGGTGCTTTTGTTTTTCTGGGAAAGAAAACAAAATACTCACAGGAGCAATTATGGAGACAAAGNAAAGGAAAGGAAAGGAAAGGAAAGGAAAGGAAAGGAAAGATAAAAACTAACAAATGCCTATGGCCTCTTAAATATGGGTTAATTCCTGTGGCTTCTTGATATACTAATATGGCTGGGCCTTTGTTAATTTTTTTCTGTTAAGTGTGCACCTAGCATATACATCTTTTTTTTTAAATTCAAAGTTCAGCTTGATAACTTAAATGTCCCATTAGCATCCTACAGCTCTTACTACGTCTCTTAGAAGTCAGCAGTGTAACTATTCCACCCTTTGTCAACTAACACAATGCAGTTAGGTCGGTGGAAGCTTTATWGTGTGTAAATTCTTGAAATTCCATCAAGTTTTCTATTATTTAAGCTGCAAGATGTATAGGCTGTCTGTAGAGTAATGAACATAGCCCCTGTTGGTCAACAGGTGCCTGAATTATGCATAGGAAATGGACCACAGCAGCATACACATTGAAGTTTGGTATTGTAAATTTGGGGTGATGACTTTCCCATARTATCTTCTTGAAAAGTCTGCCTTTCCAATGGTCTGTATACTGAAAGGGCCTATCTATATGGTCAGGACCATGTATTTTATACCTGAAACTTTAATCTTAGTAACACTATTTACTATGTTCTATTTTTCCCCTTTTGGCTAAGGCATCTTTAAACCCCACTTAAGTTACCACAAAGTTTCAATATTTGAGGCAAAGGAAAATTATACCTACATGGTTAGTTCATCCTAAACAGAACACTACTACATGAGTTGTATTAGTTAACAGAATGGAGGATATAATTAGACAGGAAGGGGCACAGATCTAGAGGCAACTATTTATATTTGGAAATCATTAAAGTTTCTATGTTATGGCCTGTGCATGATAGGTTGTATATGATAATGAGTTACTGTTGTCATGCATGACCTTAATAAAGATTTTCAATCCCAGTGCTGGTTGTGAAAAGTGAGGTAGAAAATGTGGTTATATGATGATTAGAGAGAAAAATGAGAACCTTGGACTGCAAAGACCTTTGCTAATCCATACTTCAGACTGCAGCTCAAGAAAGGGAGACAACTTCTTCCATAAAATGTCATTTGGACAACAAAAGATGATTTTGAAATAGCTTTTGGAAGTAAGTAGATGCTGCAATCCACCATGTGTTCTAAGAAATCTTATCAATGATATACATGGGGAATAAGGCTACGTAACTTGACTGTAGTTTATACTTACAAATGAAAGAGTGCTTTATTATATTGCTATTCATAATCTCAAACAATAATACAATGAAAATATATGATAATACCAATAATAACAGTTCTAATAATATTACATAGCATTTATAGACAGTGATTCTGTGTCAGGTTGTTGCTAAATGCAGCATGTTTAATTTAATTAATTTAATTTAAATTAATTAATTCTATCAATATCCCTAAAAGAAGGGAACTTTTGTCCTTTTGATTTTTCAGATAGGAAAACTGAGGTTTAATGGAGGCAAATTAATCACTCAAGGGAATGAAAGATAATGCCAGATCTATCTAAAACAAGAATTCAGGATTATATGCTTTATAAAAATTAAGTCAACTATACATCTCTGGATGATTTGCTTTTCTGCTGTGAGATTCAATACAACTGANAGAGAGAGAGAGAGAGAGAGAGAGAGAGAGAGAGAGAGAGAGAGAGAGAGAGAGAGATGCATATGTACACACATATTCTCTCTCACAGTGCTTGCTCCACACTGTAGCTGGGCAGGTGTTGGGCCATAGGGAAACCCCTGGACACTGCTCAGGGGGTGGGAAAGTGCAGTCTGAGGCCCAGGACAGCTAGAGCTCCTTTGGGATCCCCAGGCCTGTGACTAGTTTGAGGTTGTCTGGTTATCAGGCTCATGGACACCCAGGTTGYTGGAAGTCACAGAAGAGCTGAGAATGAAGTGGGAACCTGTGAGGTGGATCTGGCCAGGGGCCAAGGGGAAAAGGTGTGGGGTTGGGGGGAGGAGCTCCGCTGGTCCTGCAGGRAGAGTCTTTGGCTTAACAGCTTGGTAGTAGTTGTGGCTGGGAGTGCAGAGAGGCCTCCGATGGGAGAGTAGTTGGCTGCTCTATAGGCAAAGGTCTTCTCCATGACTCTCCACAGCAGATCCCAATGAAAAGAGGCAGTCCATGGTTGTAAGGCATTTATTGTTATGGTGGAGAGTGGATGTGTAAAACCATACCCCTCTTCTCAGGGTGGGCCTGAGATTTAATMCYTTTTGCATGGAGGAATGTCTGGGAAGGAAAGCTTATTGACTAAGCCCTCCAGGCCTGTATGCACCTCATTAGCATAGAGATCTCTCATGAGCCTATGTGACCACCTTTATATGTGGAGGACTTCGGGTGTGCCCTTACATGACTGATGGCTACTAATCTACCGGGGAGGGACCTGTGGCTAGTGACAGGGGCCCTGTGTCCACAAATGGGCAAAGCACCAACTGTTCATCTCTTTAGAGTCTCTGGGGCTTCTAGCCTTAGTGCAACTGGGAACCAGACTACATGTCATGCTCCCACATTAGTCTTGTGGAGCAAATTTTCTTGAGCTATCCACTCCCCAATTCTGTCTTCTGGGATGTACTATTCCTCCAAATGATAAACTAGTTCATTGCAGGATCCTGCTGTGAAGCCAGATGACAACCTATAATCTCACTAGTCTTTTAGTTTGAAAATATTAGAAGTTCTTACAAAGTTGGTTCTATGGATCAAAATCAAAGACAACAAAGTTGCAAACAAATCTTTATGCCTTAGCTTCACCAGAGATGAGTCTGGAGCTGTGAGCAGCAAGCCCCAGGGGTAGGAGCTGATGGTCTGATGCTGTCTTATCTCCTTCAGCCAACAAGACAATTGTTTTCCTCTAAAAGACAGTCTTGGGTTAAAAATGACAAACTAYTTTTTATGCAGAAAGCTGGTAGCAGTCTCAGAGGCCTAGAAATGCATCTGAGCCAATAACCTGGTGCCTTGTATTCCAATACAGATGTGAGATGTGCCAAAACAAGGGGAGACCTAGCAAAATCAGCAATAAGCAAGAAATAGTTCAAGAACCAAAGAAAAGGTTTTCTACCATTCTTCAATGGGCAATCATTCTTATCAAATACAGAAACAGAATAAATACATTAGGGATCATAAAGGTGATAGAGCCTTGTCARGAGATAAGAGAAACTAGCAAMGTGCAAAGTATTCATAGAAATCACTGACAACTRCCATTCAATTGTGTGAGCCTGCACTGACAACCAACAGAAAAATTGTGTCTATAATTGCTTATGTATGAACTCATWAGATAGCTAAGCTTCAAAAAGAAAAAGAATAGAAGGAAAATATCTGATGATGAGAAAGAACAAAACAAGTTATAAAATTTATAACTAAATAAACAAATAGCTATGCATAAAAGAGATTTTTTTCAGGAGAGTCATTGTGATGAAAAAAATATAATTTTCTCTTTTGAACCAGGGCCATCTATGGAATAGCTACCAATAACATTTGTAATAGGCACTGCAGAGAAGACTTTAACTCCAGTACTGCAGTATGCAACAGACAAAGAATATGTTCCAATTAGAAGAGACAGACATACATCTCAAAGCTCGATTTCTTACTTGGATTTGCACAAAAATAGACCATTGGAAATACAAGTGGAAAACTAGTAGTAATTGAAACCAACCATTAAGCTATTTCAGGCAGTGAACTATGCAATTAACATCTTTGTCCCCGAAAACTGGAAGTAGACTGAGGAAGAAAGTTTTGAAAAAGAATTATATTTCAATATTACATTTAATCAACCCTGTGGTTATCATCACAATGATTATTACTGCCATGTATTGGTTAGCTCAAACTGCTGTGACAAATGCCACCAACTGAGTGGCATAGCGGCATGTATTAGTTTCTCACAACTCTTAGCTGCTGAATGTATAGGATGATGGCAGCAGCAAGGATGGTTCTAGGGAGAGACCTATAGATGGCTATGTTCTTGCTGTCTGCTCACAGATTTTTCTCAGGGTTTGTGAGGGGAGAACAAGCTCTGATATCTAACCCTATCATTAGGGGACCATATTGGTAATGCGATTGAATGCCAATTGCTTTCCAAAGTCTACCCTTCCAAATGACACACTAGAAGGCTGGACTTCCACATTTGAGAAAGGATGGGACACAAACATACAATTCAAAAGCATGTATACATACAATCATTTACATGACACTAGTCTGAGAAATGGGTTATTAGGTGGCGCTCATTGTTTGAGCATTGTGGTTAGACTTCCATGAACTCAGATGGCTCCAAAATTCCATAGTAGACTTTTGGAACTTTGGTATTATATGAAGACTGTCACTCACCTGTTATATGGTAACCAATATTTCTAATTATTATGCTAAAAAGCCAGAATATATTAAAAAAAATCCCTAGAATAGTCTACATCTTACACTCTCTGTTACAACCTCCCAACACTTCTTCCACAGAACAGATTGGAATAATATCTTTTCTTCCCATTGGACACACTAAGTGCCTCATGGTTACCTGCAATTCTCTTCTGGGTACCTGCCTGACTTACTCTCACATCCTGAAGATCTCTCTTAAAATACTGTTAGGCTAAAGAGTTTTTCTTGGGCATCCTATGAAATAGCAATCTCAGCTTCCTGACCTCTTAGCTTGCAGGATGTCCCTTTCACTTGCTTGCTCTGTTTTTTCCCATATACTTACCAACACTTGAAATGTATATATTGCATGTCATTCTCTTCCCTTTTAATTTATTGACCTTTTACTTTATGACCACTCCRATGTCAGCATATAGTAGCACTGAAGAGGTTTTCCCTAGGCTGCCAGTGAATAAATTATGTCCTACATAGTCAGCCCACACACAACACACAAACACATAGACAAATACAATACAAACACACACCTACACACCCGTCATACACACTCACACACATACTTTCTCTCTATATTTGTGTCTCTCTGTCTCTGTCTGTCTGTCTGTCTGTCTGTCTGTCACACACACACACACACACAATCTGCCTACTAACTATCATAAAAAAGACTTGGGTTGCACATCTTGCTAAAGTTGTTCTCTACACTGTGTGTGGGGGTGTTTTAGGCACTGTTTACAAAGCAAACTATATACTCTCTACCACTCACCTATCCAAGTGACACAGACATATCAGAATTTTGGTAAAAAATATCAGAATGGGTTATTTTTCATTGTTATTTGAAGTTGTTTGCTATAAAGAATGAACTAAGACTAAGACTAAGACTTAAAAAGTATTTTTGGGGGGATGGTTTGAAAGTTCAGTATATAAAGAAGCTTCCTATCAAGACTGGCAACCTGATTTCAGTCATAAGAACCCCCATGTGGTAGAAAATGAGAACCAGTAACTCCAGGCTGTCCTCTGACTTCCCTGTGCATACTGCCCACACACTCATGACACACAAATACACACAGCACCTGGACACACACACACACACACACACGCAAATCTCTCTCTCACATTTGCACACACATGCACATACACTTTCACATGCACACAGATACAAGATGATTGTGGAGGTAAGATAGTACTGTAGATTACAATGAGATTTCCTCGGGCAGATGTAGATGTCACATAAGACCATATGTGATCCAAGACAGTGTGCTGATAAACTGAGAATCCCTCATCTTGGAGGGCTACACAAATCTCTCCGCCAACTCTGACAAAGCAAATAATTTCCTTTGTGGTCTGGTTCTGGCATTGTGCTGATGTGTGTAAAATCACTCCTTGAGAACTTAGCAGCTTGAAAGCGGCTGCTGTGTGATATCACCTCAGCAGCATGCTTTGGGCTTTCTGTCTCTTGACACTGGGTGAAATCTCTTGCTAAGTGACTCACTCCCAGGATTGGTAATTGGATGCCAGCTGTCATTAGGTGCTCAGAGGAGGATGAGGACCAAGGGGGCTGTTGCTCTCTGCTTAGATCTTCTCTTGTAAGCTTCCATGGGTTTCTTCTTGAATCCCATAGATCTATATTATATTTGGATTTATAGATGAACAGTCCCATTAGTACATAGAAGAAAGAGGCCTTAGTTTGGGAAGACATGAAGCATAACTTCTGACCTGTTAAACAAGGCAATCAAAAGATTCCACAAAGCCCAACAGGACAGGACAGAACCAAGTTTGATGATGTGCTACCAGAAGAAGCTTGGAGATAGACTATATTGTGGTGTCCATGTTTGGAGAGTWGCCTCTCAAGGATCCTGTCCTGGTTTGTATTGCTCCATCATTTGAGCTTTCACAGCTTCCCTGGTCTTCTGTGTACCATTCCTCACCCCACAGCCTTTGGCTCAGGACTGTGCCTGACTCTGTATGCATCACCATCACTATTTATGTTCATCCTGACTCTGCTTGTGTAGAAACCCTTTATTCAACAGTGATCCTTGGACAGTTTATTCTTTCAAACCATTGCAAGATTTCTTCCATTAATTATTTAATAATCTGAGACTCCCTGATTTATTTTTAGTAGCCAAAAAAATCTTGGCTTGCTTATATCTCCCTCCATTAGACAGCCTCTGCTGTCTCGCTTGAACCTCCAGGTTCTGTTTTTCCCCTCCTATGTTAGCAAAAACGGACTTTCCCTTTTCTTACTTTGAAGAGATGAAAAAGCAAGAAAATTAGGTTAGTTGCTGAGTAGAGCTTGAAAAGAAATTGAATGCTTCTCTTCGTGTCATGTGGGGGGCCTGACATTTTCTCTGACACTCTATTAACTTGCCTTTACCCAAATAGTTACAAACACCCCCATAGGGCAACTTTCCTTTTACAGCAGATTAGACATGGCAACCTTTCTCTAAATTAAGCCTTCAGGGATTGGCACAGCAGCCACATGGCAGCTCTAAAACCCACCTTCCTCTGTACTTCTCATAGACACTTTTCCTGCAGTCATGGAAACTACTGGAGGCCGCTTTTACCCTTAGGAGAGTCAAGGGAATTGGGAAAAAGTAGGGTTTCTACTCTTTCCTCCCTCATACACCTCAGTACTGTCCCTTTAAGAGCTGATGGCATAGGGTTTTGTGCAACAGTAAGTTCAAGACCAGACTCAAGGTCCATGTCTCCTCCCAAACTTTCAAGGAAGTTTCAGGGGATAGGTGTGGGGTTAGGCTCTGCACTTCAAAATGTGAGAGCCCTTCTAGAATCCACATTCAGCACCAACCCTAGCAACAGTGACCATACAGGGAGGAGTCCAGTGTGCTGTTTCGCAGCAAGCACAACCTGCTGAGATACCTACAGTTCCTAGCTTTTGCTATAAGAAAGCAGAATTGGTTCTTTTGCCTCCCAGGCAACCTGTTTCTATTTGACTCATGGTGCTGGGAAATGGAGGGATCTGTGGGCACACATTTTCAGAACTGCTTCTTCCCCCACAATCTCTGCTGAGAAGGTGTTGGGCTTTCTGCATAAAAAACAGGAGGAACAATTGTACTTGGCATTGTATCATAACAAAAATTACAAGCAAAATATCTGATTTGATATATCAGCATATACATGCAGTTGAGAAGTTCTGATCTATATATTTGCCCTAAGGCATCCAGCTTGGAAAAAAGGATACTGAAATTCTGAGGCAATATGAATCCTTAAATGTTTTTTGGAATCTTGTAAAACAAGAGGTGATTCCCTGTCCTTACTCCTGACTCGACTCAAACTTTCATCAAGTAGGCTCCTCTGAGGTGGACATGCTTGTGGACGGCTTCTCAGAATAAAGAGGGATTTCACCGTAGAGGGAGCAAGAGATAATTTCATTCATATCATACCACAACAAATGATCCCACAGTATTTCATTCTCATTTTTATTTTCACTGGAAAACAAAACAAAACAAAACAAAAATTTAGAGATTTTTCAAAAGCAGCTGAAGTACCTCGAGGAGCTACAATGTCCCTGGCATGCCTCCAGTGTTTGATCTTGTGAATCTTTGGGGCAGCRTAAGAAAGGACATAGATACAAATACAAAGGTCCAGAGACCCACATAAATGTCCATGTGCAAAAACTAGATCACAAAGCTCCCTGTCCCGTCTGCTCGGGAGTTTCTTCTCCTCCCTCAATCTCTTGCTATTGTCATAAACATCCTTTTAGGGTTTTTATTGTTTATTTTTATGTTTCTATTTTAGGGAGAATGAACTGAACACATTAACTTGACCAAAACATTCAGCTCTGAAGCTAGACTGTCCAGAGTTCTATGTTACTTTTGGTGGGGAAGCAGCATTCATGTCATTGATGGCTTGGAGAACATTGTTAGAATTATCAATTCCGCCTGGAAGTGTTCTCTATGGAAGTGTAATAAAGAAAGTGTTCTGGACTAGGTGCAATCCATCCATC
>BDUI01006665.1:48535-62892 GCA_002335545.1 Apodemus speciosus
TGTGTGTGTGTGTGTATAAATAAATACAAGATAGGTCTGAAAGGACATCCCAAATCTGATAATAGTGACTGTCTCCAAAGAGGGAACAGAGTGAGTGGGGGACAGAAATAAAAGACTTACTTTTCATTGTGCAGCCTTCAGTCCATTCTCAATTTTAAGTAATAAGCACATATTGCCTAGTTTAAAATTTTTATTTCAATATGTAAAACTAGAGAGTAGATTTGACCCAGAATGAAGGCAGGCAACCATCAATGGTTTCCTGTTGCCTTAAGGGTCAAAGTCAAACTTCAGGCATGTATTCTATGCTCACACTCCAGATTCATCTTTTTCAACCTCTACTCCAGTCACCTAGTATCACTAGCGATTCGCTCCAAACAGCATCTCTTTGAGCCCTGTTATGAGCCCAGAGAACTCAGCCTTCAAGATGGTTCTCTGACCAACTAACAAGTAGTACAGTTTAGGGCACTTAAATACAGGCCCTTCCCATATTATTGGCCACCCATAATCACTCCTTCTATGTGTCTGAAATGAAAACTTTGGAGGAACACAGATGGGCGACTAAAAAAAATAAAGATGCTGGGAAAACCAAGAGTGGTCCAACCATGGAGGAACATGCTTTAACCCCAGCACTGAAGAGCCAGAGAGGGGGGTGGATCTCTGTGAATCTGAGACCAGCCTGGTCTACATCAGAGCTGTTACACAGAGAAACCCTATCTTGAAAAAGAAAATAATAACAAAACAGAGTCATATGATGCTATGAAGGTGTTGTATAGCAAACCATGAAAAGGTGTTTAAGAAGGGAACTGACAGGTTCAGACTAGAACCACAGAACAGCCAGGCATGATGATGCACACCTGTAATCTCAGCACTGAGGAGCTGAGAGGCAGGAGGATCAGGTGTTCAAGGCAGTTTTGGCTATATGAGATCCTGTCTCAAACAGCAACAAAAGAAACCATGGAGCATATGCCCAGGTAAGTTGAAGCCTAAAAGCATACTCTAGGATTACAGGAATCATAGACAAGAAATGTTGACCATGTCTCAAGAAATAAGGTAAGGAATAGCCACAGGATTTGGTGACTAACAGTGTATGGGATTGTGGACAGTAGTGAACGGAAGGAAGGAGTCATCCGCTAGTTGAATAATTGAGTGAGTAAGGTGGATGTGCCTGTGCTGTGGACCTGAACCAGGGCTGGGAAAGCTTGCTTGTAAGAACTCCTTAGACATATCACTGTCTAGCCAAAAAAACACCAGGTCAAGCATCTGCAAGTCCACAGGAAGTATGTAAGCGACTCATACCTCACCACCCCAGAGGAGATATGCAGAAGGAACTGACTCCTTCCCAGAACCCTGTGCACGAGACAGCTGCCATGAAGGTGTGAAGAGGTAGATACCTTATACACGGTGCTTTTATTTTCAATGGCATCTGCTCTTTTCACCACTGGAGAATGGAGCCACCTGACCTCCATTTCTTGTGGGTCCATGTCACCCAACAGCTCATCAGATTCTCCCACAGCTAAGCCTGTAACACAAACATCACTGTTAGGATCCTAGCAGCCCCTTGCTGGCAGTTCTGGTTAGGTCTCAGCAGAAAGGATGTGAGGGCGCCACCAGAGGTGTGGGGGTGGGTGAGGTTGTTTCTGCCTAGAGGCTACATAACAAATATTTAAAAGCATGACTAGTAAATCCAGGTGGTGCATACCTGTAATCTCAGCACTCAGGAGGGTAAAACAGGAGGATCATGTGTTCAAGACCAACCTGGGCTATATATAGGGAGAGATCCTGTCTCAAAATAAAAACAGAACAAAGGCACGAATACTATAGGACACTTGCCTGCTGGAGTGAGCCTTAAAGCTTCAGCTTGCTCATGTGAGAAATGGGCACTCCACAACTCTTACTCAGGGGATTAAGAGAAAAGTAAGCAGAAGGCATCTACTGTACTCTGCCTCAAATGTGATGAAGACAGCCATGAGGATTCCTTCCTAGAACCAGGCCTCCGGCCTCCTGCCCCTTGCCTACAAGTGGCCTCCAGTGTAACCCTCAGCCATTCCCATCGATTCCCGCCACGCCCTCAGACCTCACCTCTACCAACCTTAGCCCACCTACTTTAAGGAATGCCTTAATTCCTGCTCACTCTTCAGGATGCCGCACTAGGACCAACTCCTCCAAATACTTTTTACCCATAACCTCTTCCCCATCTTCACCTTCTCATCTTCTACAGTGATAACACACCTTCTGCCCTTAAAAATCCAGGCTCAAGCATCACCATTAAAACATAATTTTAAAACCCTCTCAACTGCCCACTTGACAGAATCAGAAATTAAAATTCAGCCAGCAAGCGGGCTGGCTTGACTCAAAGCCACACATAGAATAAAGAGAAGGCAGGCAAATCCTTTTGTCCTCATTTGTAATCCAGGAGCACTCACAGAAGGAAGTGACAGGCCTTTAACAGAAATAGAACTGCAGGTCAAACAGTGCTTTCATAACTGTTCCCTAATGTGTGACCAGAGAGTCCTGGACAGAGTAGAGAATGAAGTAGGAACCACAGGCACAGACCAGGACTGCAAACAGTAGTGTCTAAGAGCAGAAACTTATTCACCAGTTTTGGGAAGTCACATCTCCATGTCCCCCAGATAGCGTCTACAGAGCACTGATGTACTATATGCCAGCCTCTATTTTTCTATATGCTTTACTCTTTCTTAGTGCTGAGGGTCGAACCAGGGCCTTGTGAATACTAAGCACGAGCTGTATCCTGGAGCTATACCCCTGGCCCTCATTTACAAATTAGGTAAATCAACAAAATACCTTCTGGAATGGGTGCTACTGTTCTTATTTTACAAATGGTATCACAGAGACAGAGTGAAATGAACAGACGTGGCCAATATCATACAAGTAATAAACAAAACTTAAATGTATTCAAATGCAGGTAGTCCACACTTATAACCACCTCACTACACTGCTGAGGAATTTAAGACAACAGAACAGAAGAGCTACCATTGGCTATGTGCCCTTCAGATAACTCTTTTTGACACAGAGTCTCACTATGAAGCTCTGGCTAGCTTGGAAGTCATAGAGATCACCTGCTACTGCCTCTCAGGTAATGGGATTAAAAGGTATGTTCCACCACATCCAGTAAATATAATCTTTTTTCACTAGAATATTTTACTAGCCAATGGAGGTAAAAAAAAAAAAAAAATCTAAGCAAGCTGAGAATACCGTGGAGCAGTCATGTACAGTGGCACAGACCTACTCAGAAGTCTGACAGGAGAGAATTATCTAAAGTTCAAAGTCAGCCCGGGCTATACAGTGAGCACTAGGTCAGTTAAAGCTACATAGTTAAAATCCTGTCTAAAAAGCCTTGAACCTGTGGGTGTAGCTCAGCGGTGGAGTGCTATGCCAGCAAGCACAAGGCTCTGGGTTTAATCCTCAACATCACTTTTTCAAGCCTAGGGCAATAGGAGGGAGGAGAATAGGGAGGACCATTTAGTTGTTTGATTCAGCAGTTTGGCTGCAATTACAGGCCCATGTAAACATACACAGCCATTTTTTTTTTTTTTTTTTTTTTTGGTTTTTCGAGACAGGGTTTCTCTGTGTAGTTCCGGCTGTCCTGGAACTCACTCTGTAGACCAGGCTGGCCTCGAACTCAGAAATCCACCTGCCTCTGCCTCCCAAGTGCTGGGATTACAGGCATGCGCCACCACCACCCGGCTCATACACAGCCATTTTTGAGCCTTTAATCCCAGCAGCTGGGAAGCAGAGGTAGTTTATGGCCAGCCTGGTCTACATAATGAGTTATAGGCCAGCCAAAGACTACATAGTGAGACTGTGTCTCAAAAACATACACACATACACACACACACACACACACACACACACACACACACACACACACACACACAGAGCTTTTTAAAGGGATGTTTCAGACCAAAAGAAATGGAGCCTCACTTTCAGAGAACCTAAAAGGGTTCCAGTTAGTCAGCTAATCTACCAAAAATTCACAACCACCACCCCTACCCATAGCCTCACAGCCCAAACTAGAATTTTCTACCTTGCAGGACAATGAATAAATTTTAATACCAAATCCCAAGTAGCCCCAGGGAAGGGGAGATCAAATGTGTGCTCTGACTTTAGGTCTGGGCTCCATTAGGATAAAACAGGTGCCCCGCCCATCCACACTTACATTCCATGGTGTCTTCATTGGCCTGCTCAGTATCTTCTATATCAAAGACCTCAGTCATCTCCTTAACAATCTCAGCACTGAGATGGGTGGGCAGAGTGTGAGTAGGCGGTGGTGGTGTATAGAAGCTGATCTTCCCACTGTATTGGAAGATAAGGAGGGGTCACTGGTAATGTCACTGAGAACAAATAACCTACCAAAAGAGGACACAGGACAAGAAAGTGCACACAACAGTGTCTCAACGATGTGTTGAAGTGCTGAATAACCACTAGGCCCAGAATGCTGAGCAAGGCCTAGTGACCAGTTCCTTGGCTGTTCCCTACCTTGGGAACCAGGAAGTCAGGCATCAATAAATACCACCTTGCACTCAAGCGCTTCCTCACCTCACCCAGTCAGCCAGCACAGCTTTGGCAGCCTGTTCTTGACTATAGACACCCCCCTTCTTCTTCTTTCCCAAGCGATGGGCCACTGCAGTCAGAAAGTGCTCAGTCGTCTGGAATCCAGATACACCATAATAGTTGGAAATCTAGCAAATCAAAGAAGAAAAGCCATGAGGAGTAGTGAAGGCCCTGTGAAGTAGTGGGATAGGGCATGCATCCACCGAGGACCCTGCTCTATACCTCCTCCAGGTTGCAGCGCTGAAGGATGGTCTCCACCGGGGTCACAGGGTCTGCCAGCTTCTGCACATGGATGCAATTACGCAGGATGGTGCCCACCTCTGAATTGGGTCCTGGGACAATGCCTGGTGCATCCAGCAGCCTGATAAACTTGTCTAGGTAGACCTCCTGCATGAATCTACAGAGAAAAACAAGGCCCGGCCTTATGCTATCAAGTCACAAATGTTGGGTCTTGGGGGAGGGTGGTGGAGGGAGACCAAAGAAGAGAGGGAAGGGTATATAGGTCTTAGGTGAAGTGGAAAGATGTAGGGCCAGGAAGGGAGATCCGAGGTGTTATAGACCCAGGGCTAATTCTAAAATTTATTCTCTTATATTGGGGACTTACCTGCAGGCTCTCAGACAAGTTTCTGATTCTCTGGGTCTCTGCTGCTTCATGTAAGCAACAGAGCTATCTGTAGGTGTTGGGAAGGACCCAGCAGGGACCAAGCCTACACCTGCGATGAGCCAGGTACATGAGGACTATTAGTAGGATTCCTAAACCCAGGGCATGAATCCGAGGATGGTTCACAATTAGAAAATGGGGCAGGGGCTGACAAAGGCATGTGAGCTAGGATGGAGTAGTAATGTAAGGAAGTGGGGTAGTGAGCAGATCTTACTTTGTGACACCAGGAACAGCTCCCACACTACACGCACGGCTGCGCTTCAGGCTATTGATCAGACTGCTCTTCCCCACATTGGGAAGGCCTGCAAAGTAGGAGTGAGCGGAATACTCAGGGCAGAAAGTACTCACAGGAATTCAGGCCAACATGCTTAAGAATAGGCCTGGCAAAGCCAGTAACCAGGCCATGGATGAGCCAAAGTACACTCCTGTCTTCCCACCCGAGACCCTGGCCAAGCCTCTAAGGGTCTTTCTAGTTCTCTCTTCTGTCAGCATTCTAGGCACACATGGCCCTCTCTCTAGATGTGCTGTTTACCTCCCACCACAACCAGCCTAGAGGGGTGCTCCACATATGGCCTCACAGACATGACCTAACAGAAGGTGGATATCAAGTGTTGAAACAGGCCCACCTGTTCGAACTTGTAATTGCCCAGGGAGAAGGGACTACTCACCAGATGCCTCTCTGCACAGCTGTCTTGGCCTGTGGAATCTTTGTGTCTGAGCATCTGTGCACTACTTTCAGTCTGGGGCTGTCTTTGTGAGTTTCTGCCTCACTGGATATCATTCTCACTGCCCTCGATGGGTACTGAAGTTTACCGTATGCACTACTCTTTCACACGTGTGCCCGGGAAGATCTGTGGTAGGTACTTGGAAGTCTATACATCTCTATGTGTCTCCTGGTCCTTTTCATTTCAAATGTGACCACATTTTCCTTGTCTTGGACCTCTCGCAGCTGTTTCTGGGGGTGTCCAAAATGTCCTTTCTCATTCTGGACACTATCTTTTCTGATTCTCTCTACCCCATCCATTCCACTTCTGACCACGTGGCCACTCTGTTCCTTCTCTCTCGACTGTGTCTATAGATATGTCCCCATTCCTATTTCATTATGGCCTTGGGTTTTTTTGGTGTGTGGGGGGGCGCATAACACGGTCCTTAATTCTCACTGTACAAACATTTTGTACAGTGAGAATTAAACTGTACTTTCATCACAGGCATGTCTGCCTCTGTGTGATTCTAGGTTGTATCAGAGAGTTACAGTGGGTCTAGGCACATGTGGTATCCCTGTGGCTTCATTTGCTTTGGGGCAGCAGAGACAGTGTGAGTGTGGCAGAACTTGGTTGGCACGTTTTGCCTCTGRATCTGTCTTGTGCCTGCAGATGTGTCCTTTAGGGGCCTGTACATGACACCATGCACGGGCATTTACATGTTCTTCAGGATCTGTATGTGTGTGGAGACCTGTTGTATGTAGACAGCCTGTGTCTATAACTATCTTTATCGTTCAAACTGTCTACATTCCTGTATGTGTTTTTTTAGACGTGCATATCTAAACAAGTACATACCCCGAGTGTCTCTTCTTCCCCAACCCCTCTGCATGTGTCTGAACATGTGTCTTTGTCTCCTGTTGTTTTTAACACTGGGGAATGAACCCGGTGTCTCACGCATACTAGTGTTAGTCCTCCACCACTGAGCAGCACTCCAGCTCTTAGGTTTTTATGAAACAAAGTTCCATAAGCTCCCTAAGGCTCGCCTTCAACTCAAACTTTTCAACCTTGTAAAGCAGCTAGCACACACGTCTGGGTCAGCAAGTCTGGCTAAATAATAGTTTTTAATGTCCCTTTTAGCATTTCGTTGGGATAATATCTCCTTCATTCTCTTTATGACTGCAACTTAAATTTGTCCTTTCCATTTTCCACCAACTTCACAATCTGGCCTCCTTGTTTCTTTTTCTGTTGTCTAGTCAAGAGTATGGTGTGTACAGAGTCAGTACAGTTCTCTTCAGTGTCAGGCTGAGACCCTTTCCCTCTGATGATCTTTCCCTGCCTCTCAATTTTCCCATTCTCTTTCATCTCCTACAGTATTTGGGTTTCAGAAAGACAGAGACTTGAGCCTCAGCTCCGCCTTGTTTCCTTTTGTGGATCTCAGTGTTGTCTCACTGTCTGGAAGAGGCGGGTGGATCACACTTCCCTCCCACAGCCCTGACAGCCTGTATTTGGTTCTAACATTGAATCTGAATATGCCTTCCCATGTCCCACTAGCCAAACTGCAAATGCAAAACCACTCCAGAACTCTTCCCCAAAGACACTTCACAAAGTTCCAAAACTCAGTGTTCCAAAAGTCCCTTTCTCTCAGTGAAGTCACTACCCAAGGAAGGGGTCTGGGCCCTGTGCCCAATTTATCCAGCCTTACCTACAACACCCACACGAATGTGGCCACGTATTTCCCCCAGACGACAATAGTTCCCCAGGACCCTCATGAGGTTTTCAGCTCCAAAGCAGGCTTTGCTTTTCAACAGTGACTCAGAGGCCTGGTCCACTGGAACTTTACTCCGAGTCTGAAAATGAGGAATATTATAAAAATGTGCATCAAGGAAGACATGGAATTTGAGCCTCAATTTCCAACCTGCAGTGGACTATTCAGGGCCACCCTGGGATTGCTAAGCTTGGTTGTCTATCACGCTGACTCCTTCCCAGCACTCCTTGGTTTCCAATGCTGTTGTCTATGTCTCCAACTTCCTCTGTCCCTGCTTCTAACTCAACATGCATGGCTTTTGACTCCCACAGCAAAGCATGAAGGCATCCCAGCTTGAGGCAAAACAGGCTTCATTTCTATCTCTCTCACTCACAGGCCTAAGAGGAAAAGTCTATTTTCCTTCCTGGGCCCTTAGTGTTCATATGCACAAAAGAGAAGCCTGACCTCTCTGCCTGTGCTGAATGAAAGGGTGCCAGGCCCAAAGATGATCTTCCCTTGACCCCTCACACAGGACAAGGCCATCCCAACTTCCCTACTTTTAGTTTTGATGGTGGGGGAGTAGGGAACCACAAAATTGTAAGTGAGACATCTTATATTGGCAAGAGTATAGGAAAAGTGGTTCCGTTCACATGCCCATCAACCCAAGTGGGAGGAGGATTAATTGGCATTGCTGTCATAAGGAATAATTTGTCAGTGTCTAAGAAAATATCAAAAGCATAAGTTCACAGGGGGCTGGAGAGATGGCTCAGTGGTTAAGAGCACTGACTGCTCTTCCAAAGGTCCTGAGTTCAAATCTCAGCAACCACATGGTGGCCCACAACCATCTGTAATGGGATCTGATACCCTCTTCTGGAGTGTCTGAGGACAGCTACAGTGTGCTCACATATATAAAATAAATTTTTAAAAAAGGCATAAGTCCAATATATAGCCCAGCCACACCATTGACCAATACTTAGCCCACATTAACACTGGTCTACATCCCAAGGAGATACAGGCAAGTAGACTAATAAAAAATACTACCTAAATAATAATGACAATTGAAAAATACGGTCTCAATGGTAGAGTGTCAGAGCAAGATGCTCTGAGCTCCATTCCCAACACTGTAAAAAAGAACAGTGCAACACTGAAAAGCTTGGCCCCCAGTAACCAATTTACCTCCCCAGAAACAACCAATGCTACTATAATACTTTAGTGTTTTACAAATATTTCTATATTGGTATAGGAAGTACTATGCCTTGTTTGAAGTATTGTTTTGTGTTTCTTTGTTTTTTAATACAGGGTTTCTCTGTGTAGCCCTGGCTGTCCTAGAACTCACTCTGTAGACCAGGCTGTCCTCGAACTCAGAAATCTGCCTGCCTCTGCCTCCCAAGAGCTGGGGCTAAAGGCATGCGCCACCACCACCTGGCCAGAAAGAACTCTTAACCACTGAGCCATCATCTCTCCAACCTCCTATGCCTTGTTTTAAAGAGGGGGGAAATTCAAAAAATGGATATTTTTGGAAGAGTTAAGTAGTTAATTCAATTTTCCAGATCTCCTATTGATTTAGCATGCATTATTACATACATCCTCACAGGTGGAAAAACATGCTTTCTGAAGGGCAATAATACAGGAAGGAGTTTAAATAAAAATTAACAAGTCACCCACTAAAGAAAATACCTCAATGTTGGAAGCCCAATCTAAATCTTAACATCTACAACCATGGCCCCAAAGCACAATGAAAGAGGCTAGACAGCCTAACTCAAAGCTTACCAAGTTTTTGACCTGATGATGCTGGGTGCTGGCCTTGAAAGCCACAGTTGGCAGTTCATTGCGAAGGTATTCCAGCCACTTTTCCACAATCTCCTTGGGAACCAGGTCTTGGAAAAATAGAAACAGCCACAGCTTATAAGATCATTACTTTGATGGCTTCCCTCAAGCCAGGCTGGACCCATGTCTAGGTACGCCTCCTACTAACAGATTTCTATTCTTGTCCTAACTGACCCTGCCTAGTCCCCAGGATGGGGTTACAAAGAACAATTTGACCCACAGACCCAGTTGGCTGTCCCTGAGGTTTATTCTTTTCAAGAAAATATATAAAGAAGTGGTTTTATCCCAGTCACCCCGTTTCATGTCAAGGCGCACAAATATTTCATTCCCATTTCCTTTCCCAATCACTCTAGGCCAGGCTAAATGTCAAGAAAAGCCATCACCCAGAATGGCTATGATCTGTGGCAAGTGGATTGATTATACACAAAGCTCTGCATTAATTCTCACAAAGCTATGAGACTGAAATGTCCATGACCCTCTTTACTGTTTGAGAAATAGAAGTTTTCGTGAGTTATATGACCTATCTGATATCTCAAAGAAAATAGCAACAATAGGATAAGACTAAACCTTCAATGAGTTCCAAGCTATGTGCTTGCCCCAATCTATGAGTTTCAGTCTGTGGGAACAGGTCTCTAAGAATGACCAGCCATTGAACTAGCTCAAAACTGCAAGGAAAAGGGGCTGAAAGGGAAACAGGTTCAGACTCTAGTCCCCACCCCCAACCCATGTTATACTCTGTGTATGTCTGTGTGTATATCAGGCAATATTTCTGGCTTTGGAAATTTGAACAATTCCTAGTATGGATGACTAGTATGGATGCCACTGAGTTACTGGGTCTCGGCACCTAATCTGAGCTAGCCTTAGCTTAACCCTTCCCTGCCTTACCCAACCCTTCCAAAACCTACCTATCTTATTTAAGACCAAGACCAGCTTCTTGTTGCCTTCTGCCCGAAGGACAGTCTCCTCCATCTGGAAACAGCGGCAGCCCAATGGGTCTCTGGCATCTAGGACTTCCAGAATCACATCAGAGTACTCTACCACCTGCAGGACAGAGAATACAGGGGAAGAAGGTTGAGAGCAGATGGGGTCGTAGTCTCAATCTCAGGAAAAAAAAAACAAGAAGAAGAAATGGAAATAAACTGGGGTCCTCACCAAAGGGCTTTAAGAAATGAATACTTGCCAGGCGGTGGTGGCACACGCCTTTAATCCCAGTGCTTGGTGGCAGAAGCAGGCGGATTTCTGAGTTCGAGGCCAGCCTGGTCTACAGAGTGAGTTCCAGGACAGCCAGAGCTACACAGAGAAACCCTGTCTCAAAAAAAACAAGAAGAAGAAGGAGAAGGAGAAGGAGGAGGAGGAGGAGGAGAAGGCAAAGAAGGAGAAGGAGGAGGAGATAAAAAAACAGACAAAAAAAAACAAGAAGAAGAAGGAGAAGGAGAAGGAGAAGGAGGAGAAGAAAAGGATACTTGTTATAAAATTCAATCATATAATTCCAGCACTTGATGAAGCAGGAGGATTGCAAGGAGTTCAAGGACAGGTTGGGATCTAGTGAGTTCTAGGTTAGCCTAGGCTAAAGAATAAGATCTTAATCTAAAAAAAGGGGGGGGGGGGGGGAAATGGATCTTACCTTCCGGAATTCCTTGTAATAGGCCTTCCTTGTGGCCTCATCATCCAACTGAGGAAACATATTTAATTCCTGCAAAACTTCCTCCTGAAAAAGAAAAAGAGAGAGACTAGCCTAGGGGAGACAGGGTCAAGTAGGGAAGGAGAAGAAAGAAAGAAGTGAAGATAAGGAAGGAGGGAGAATACAGCAGAACAAAGGCTTTAGAAAACTGTAGAAGGGCTGGAGAGATGGCTCAGTGGTTAAGAGCACTGGCTACTCTTCCAGAGGTCCTGAGTTCAAATCCCAGCAAGCACATGGTGGCTCACAACCATCCGTAACGGGATCTGAGATTTGATGCCTTCTGTTATACAGGCATATGTGCAGATAGAGCACTCATATGCATGCATAAATAAATAAATCTTTAGAAATAAATAAATTAAAAAAAAAAACAAAGAAAAGCATAGGAAGCTGGAGGAAACAGGTGAGTCCCAGACCACCTAAAAGTAGCACTGACCAGGCCAACCCGATGGCTCAGCTACTAAACACACTTGCTGTGAAGTCTGATGATCTGAGTTCAATCCCTGGAACCACAGTAGAAAGATAGAACTGACTCCATGTGAGCACCAGGCATAGGCCTGCTTGGTCACAAGGGGGTTAGTGGGAAACAAAAAGAAAGTGTGAAAAAATAATGCAGGAGGGACATGGGACCAGGTAGCAAATCCTTTACTGCATGTCATCAAGGGCGCGGGAGCTGCAAGTGCACATCCTGTTTGCGAGACAACAAATGCCAGAAAGGGAAAGACAGGCCCGAGCGAGCAAGGAAGGTGAGACACTCCTTTGTCTCTCAATCCTCCTTCCTATGCTCCCTCCTGCCACATTCCTCGTCACACCTCTCCTGCTCCCCAGTCCCACTGCCATTCCATCTTTACTCTCAAACTTACAAAAGGCATTCTCCACATCTGTGGGCACATCTGCTGCAAATGGCCCCTCCCTCCCTCTTCTCTTACCTCTCTCTCCCAGTTGTTTTCCTTCTCTGCACTCATCCCTTTCCTCTCCTGACCTTATAGCCCTTCTTTTTCTCTTTTTCCCTTCCTTGAGACAAAGTTGTCTCTATGTAGCCATTTCTTTCTTTACAGCAACACAGTAAATCTACTCCAATCACAGCCGACGACAAATACTGCTTTCTTACCTTTTGTTCAAACTCCTGCTGACGTTTCAGGACATCCTGACAATAGCTCTCCATGGTCCTGTGTCTCTGTCTCTCTTGCTCCCGGGCAACCTGCTGCTTCTCCCTCATCTCCTCGACCTAACAAACAAGCACACACATGACAGGATCTGAGTAGATCTATAGGATACCAGAGGAAAGAAGTGGGGATAGAGGGACAATGATAGATAGGAGAGCAAACATACTCCAGAAGAAAAATGAAGAGACTAAGGGAAGGAGAGTGGCGGAGAAAAATTAAAAGAGCAAGACGTAGTGGCACACAACTCTAAATCCAGAATCTTGAGAGGTTGAGGCAGGAGAATTGCCATTATTAGATCAAGGCCAGCCAGAACCACATAGTGACCTCCAAGCCAGCCAAAGTATATAACAAGACCCTATATCATTCAAGCAAGTCTAAAAATTAAAAGGGGGTGCAGGGTAGCAAGGTGGCTTCATGGATAGAAAGGCTTGCCAATCAAACCTGACAATCCCAGTTCAATCCCGGGAATCTCTACTGGAAGGAGAGAAGTAATTGCTAGAGCTTGTCCTCTAACCTCTACATAAGGACCACGGCGTGTTTAAGCTTGCATTTGCCCCTCCCACCACCACAAAGAAAGAAAAAAGCGTATATTTTAAAAATTAGAAAAAGTGTTGAGTGAGCGTGGTACACACCTTTAATCCCAGCACTTGGGAGGCAGAGGTAGGCAGATTTCTGAGTTCAAGGCCAGCCTGGTCTACAGAGTGAGTTCTAGGACAGCCAGGGCTGTTAAATAAAGAAACTCAGTCTCAAAAAATAATTATTAAAAATGAAAATAAAAGGTCAAAAACTAAAAAGAGCACCTCCAAAGCAGAGAGAAAAGCACTTTGACAGGAAAACACTTAAAGTCCAAACAAGGACAAGGTCATAGGAGGGGAGAAAGAGGGATCTGCCACACTGGCACACAACTGTAGCCACAGCTACTCAGGGCTTGAGGTAGAAGGATTTCACACAGCCCAGCATTCAAGACCAGCTTTGGCAACAAAGCAGGATCCTGCCTCAACAAAGGAAACGAGAAAAAAAAGCAACAAAAGACTGCAAAAAGCTAGTCGCAGAGGAAGGAGCCATCCAGACACAGAGTGGGAAATGACAAAGACAACATGAGAGCGCTCTGAGGAAGGCACGGTAGCGAATGTGACACAGGACGTGCAGAGGCGAGACGAGCCCAGCGGCAGAGGTCTGAGTGGTCCACTGGGAACATAAGGCAGACAGCAAGGAACTGGGAGGGCAGAGCAAGGTGAGCAAATGGGAAATTAAAACCAGCATCAAGCTGACCTGTCCCACTCCCCCACCCCAACCAAGGGCAACAAGAACCCCTGCCCTTCCGCCCAATACTACGCAAATCTGAGATTCAAATCAGGCCATCACACCCCAAAGACAAAAGGCTCACCCTTTTCTTCTTTAATTCGGCCTCACGACTGGCATGGTCATTGCCATGAACAATCTGGGGAGCAGATGATGATGGTCTGGAGGTTACTTTCTTCCCATTTTGCCTTGTGGGCTGGTTGCCAAGCAAGAAAAGGAAAACACAGCTGATGAATCCATGGAAACCACTTCCCACCCAGAAGAGCAAGGAAGATAGTCTGGATGAGGGCTGAAATCTGCTTGTTTAGCCAGGGCAAGGCCTTTCTCTAATAACCAGGCAGGAACTGAGAGGAAAGTGGTAGGGACGGGGCAGCCGGGAAGGTTTCCCAAGGCCAAAGAGAAACCTTTCTTGACAAACAGCTCCCAAAATGAGGTCTTGGAACCCAGAGCAACAAGCCCTGAGAACTGACCAAAAAATAGAAATTTGGGGGGTGAGGGTGTGTRGCTCAGTGACAGAACACTTGTCCAATATGCTCAAGGCCCCGTATGGCTCAATACCCACCCCTACAAAAGTACATAGGGATGTCAATAATCTCTTACATGTAAACCAGGCACAAAGCAGTATACGGTTCTCAGAAAAAAAACTCAGATATTCAGGTAACTCTCCTACAGCCATGTGGACTGGGAGAAAAGGCCAGATCTGTCC
>BDUI01006666.1:62417-73053 GCA_002335545.1 Apodemus speciosus
GGAAGGAGGAGGAGGAGGAGGAGGAGGAGAAGGAGTAGGAAAAATGAATAATTGTATGGTCCATCCCTGAAAAAGTATTAAGAGTTAATTTTGTTTAATAATCTGCAATATCCATCTTCAGGCCCGTGATGGTTAGTTTTATTGTCTACTTGCTGCAAATTAGAATCACCAAAGTCAGAAGCCTCATTTGAACAATGTCCAGATTGCCCTGATTGATGTGGGAAGACCTACCCCAAGTATGGCTGTGACCTTCTGGTAGCAACCCAGACAAAAAGGGCGTGGTTGAAAGGAGTTTATTCACCTCTAACTGATGTGACCTTCCTTCTTGCTGCTGACTTGGTTGACGCTAATGTTGTTGCCAAGAGTGATATCAGAACCAGGGTTTTCAGACAGCCATTGCTAAGGAAGGAGTAGAGGCTCTTTCTAGCAACCTCTCTCAGGGCTTGGGTTATCAGATAGAGGCTGCCGCGGTCCTCAACCTCATGGGTTCAGCAATGGGCTGATCTCAGACTCTTCAGAGTGAAGCAGCCATTGTGAAGCTATTCCTGCTACTGAGGTAGGTCCCAGCCTCTGGGACCCCGTAGGTCCTAAGTTCTCAGCACCTCTCAGCATCTCTCAGGTTGAGACAATACTTGTTACTATTTCAACGTAAGCTCTTTTAGTATTTTAAATTTTACATGTTTTAAATATAAATATATATATAATTTGATCACTTCTTTTTCTCTACATAAACTTGACTATGATAGGTTCCCTTTTATTTCCCTTTTATTTCCCTTTTTGTCTTTTTTTAAGTTTAATATGGTGTATTTAGCCCTACTATTAATATCTATATTAATAGTATTCAAGTTTTTTAATAAATGGAGACTAATAAATGAATTAATGAATACTTAATTTTTGTGATTGTTCATAAAATGAACTCTTGTTAAAATTTTTCTGAAATCTCTATTTTTATTTATTTTTCCATTTAAATCAGATCATTTCTTTCTGCAGTATAATTTGATTTTAAACCATAATGCTACAATAATAGTAATGCCAGCAATTATATTAAAATGTATAAGGAGAAAGACAGGCAGGCTTGGTCTTGTGAGGAGACAGAGGAATGATAAGCATCTGCCTCAGCTAGAGAGAAATTGTGACAAAATCTGGAAGACACATGGAGCATGACTAATTTTTATTGATGAGATGTCTTCCAATTCTCCCTTTCTCCTGATTTTCTCTTTGTCTTGGTTTTTCTCTCCTGAAATACAATTCCTTTGTTCGGTCTCCACATTTACAGCTTCATGTCTTCTTTCTTAAATACTCTACTTTAAAAACAATTTCAATTGGACTGAGCAAGGGTTCCCCATTGGAGGAGATAAAGAAAGGCATGAAGGATCTGAAGGGGTTTGCAACCCCTTAGGAAGACAACAATATCAACCAACCAGACTCCCCACACATACCAGAGCTCCCAGGGACTAAACCACCAACAAAAGAATACATGTGGAGGGACCTATGGCTCCAGCTGCATATGTAGCAGAGGATGGCCTTGTCGGACATCAATGGGAGGAGAAGTCCTTTGCTCTGGGAAGGCTTGATGCTCCAGTTATAGGGAATGTCAGGGCAGGGAGGTGGGAGTGGGCCAGTGAGTAGGGGAGCRCCCTCATAGAAGTAGGGGGAGGGGCAACGGCATAGGGTGTTTCAGGGGGAGTGGGGAAAGGGATAACATTTGAAATACAAATAAAAAAATCCAACAAAAATAAATAAATAAAAACAATTTCAAACTGGAATGTACTCAAATCTAAATCAAGAACACCAATAACACAAACAGAACTCCATGGAGCCTACTAAACAAAATTTTGAATGTCCATTGGAACATTTACCCAAGCTAGGCTTGTTTTAATGCTAAGACATTCCTCTCAAAGTCACATAGGAGTGCTTGGAAGACAACTCCATGGATGAAGTACTAACTCTGTAAGTATAAAGCCCAAAGTTCAAATGCTCAGAATCCATGGTTGTCAGCAGCCTGTAATCCCAGCACGTGCCAGACACAGACGGGATCTCCAAGGCTCGCTGCCTAGGCAGACTAGCTGGAGTTGACAAGGCCCATGTCTCCTGAGAGACTGTCTCACTAAATAAAGTAGTGAGCAATCAAGGGCCAAACCTGCCAGCATCCTTGTGCTTCCACACCCATAAGCATGCACACTACACACACACATGCACACACATACACACACATTACACACATGCACATATGCACATACTGCACATACACATGTGTATGCACACACAAACAATGCACACACACAGGTATGTATCCACACACAAACAATGCACACACACAAGCATGCACTCTACACATGCATGTGTGCACATACATACACACTCTATACACAGACACACAGAGAGAGAAGAGAGAGAGAGAGAAATCACATGTAGAGAAGGGAGTGTAAAGATGAGACTTGCAGCCCCCCACAACATAATGAGGATATATGGCAGCACAAACCTGAGGAAATAACTATGCTGCTGGGGATATTTAGAGAGAGATGTGGTCATGTGGTTTGTGAGCACTGACCAATGAGATAACTTGAGAAAGATAAATACTACTTAGATTGTGTCAATAATTCATGGCTTTCTTAAAAAAATACTATAGGATTTTTTCCTGAATATCATTGTATCATTGTGTGTGTGTGTGCATGTCTATGCACATTATTTCCATTTGTGTGCATTTGTGGTGGTGGTGGTGGTGGTGGTGGTGGTAGTGGTGTGTGTGTGTGTGTGTGTGTGTGTGTGTGTGTGTGTGTGTGTGTGTGTGTAAATTCTGTAGCCTTCAATGCAGGATGAGTAGTGATCTTGCTTACCAGAGGATGCTTATCATCATCTCTAGATTCTATTTTATTTTTCAAATGGGGTTTATGATGGGGTCCAGCAATGCCACTAAAGTCCTATAGTGAACAGGACAGCCCCACACAGTGTCCCAAGGCCCCACATGTCCATAGCACTGGGGTTAAGAAGCTGGTGTCACCATCTGCTTCTGCACACCATTTCATGCTTCACTCTAACTCAGCCTGTAAAATCCCTGATGCAAGGGAGGGGGACCAGGTGTGTGAAGAATCGGTGACCAGTCAAAGGACTCATAGTAAAAGAGACACAAACAAAAACAACTTGAGAAAAAATAATAATCAACAAATTGATTTTTTAAAGAAAAAAAGTTTTGCACAAATACAAGAAAATGATTGAATTCCCCCATTCCTCACTTGGAAGAGATGAGGGAGGTCTTCAGTTTTGAAAGTGACATCAGAGTAAGACTGTGGGTGATAGAAACATGGCTGTTCTATAAACAAACAGCACAATCACAATCCAACAATACTTCCTTCCAGGGTTGCTTCCGGTGCCCACCTCTTTTGCATCACAACATGAAGATAATACATAGCATACTGAAATTCTTTTTCTGTTATTTATATTTTAAGTCTAAGGACACATGCACACATGCACGGTCATGTTCTGTGTCGTTCTCTGTCCTGCCATGACATTCATTACTGATCCCTGGCCAAGGCAGCCATTACTGATCTTCTTGAACTATGTTTCAGAAACACTTGAAACCCACCAGACAAAACTTGATTGTGTACTCCTTTGTTAAAGCTCTGCAGCCAGGAAGCTCATTCCTCCTTGCCAATCAGCTGCAGGAGTCCAGTTAAGAGAGGACAAGTGTCCATGAAGGGGCCTGCCTCATCCACGGATTTCCCAACATGTGGTCTTTAGGCGAATGCAAAGATTGCTTTTGGCTCTTTATTTGGGAGAGCTAGGTGATGCACATGTAGACACGGGGTGGTACGCTGAGTAAGAAGGCAGGATGGGGAAGTGTGCTTCCTAGGGCGCTCACCGCATTCAGAACATCAAAAGGCAGCACACACACTTTGGATCCAGCGAGACTCAAGTGGGATAAGGAGCCATAGGTCATTCACACTGAGAAGAGCCCAAGAGGAAGGAGTAAATTAAAATTTTGTAGAGAAGGGGATCAAGGAATCGGTATATGTTGGAAGCCCTTAATTATTCTAGAAACCAAGCCATCTTTCTAAAAGTATATATTTGAATAATCTCTACAAAGAAACAACAAAGCACACCTCCATTTTTTTTTCCTTTTTAATGAAGGCAGAAGTACCCAAGATCTTCTCCTCTAATCATGCCATTTATGTATTTTATAAATAGGGACAGACATTATGAGCCATAACTCAAGTATACATTTGTGAAAAAGAAAAGGTTAAACTGTACATATTTAATAACATCGTCGGCGATTGCGTGTGTTCCTTGTTTTACGAACCACATTGTTCAATATCTTACAAGCTGCACTTTAATCCCAATAAAAAAAAGTTTGAGTGGAAATGACATTAGGACTTTAAGTGAAACAGCAGACCTGGCTCCCCCACGCTGCCCTGTCAGCTCTTTCCAGCTCACAGATACAGATCTGCATTCGAGTGTCGCAACACAGGTCAGAGCCAACGTTCCGTGTGCCACCTCCGAAAAGTAATAACTCTTACAACTGCCTGGCTASATAGATATCTGATTAGAGAGAAGTCGAAATGATTCTGAAGGTGGCTCGTTCACGCAGCAATGTAAAACTGTTATTACCCTGGGCTACCAGCAAGGCTTGCGGAAGGCTAGGGGAGATTAATGCAGGGTACTGAGGATGGCARGAGGSAGGCAGGCGTAAGCGCCCTGACTTTCCAGCCACCTAACTTTTTCAGTTGTGTGTTYGTTATATGGTAACTATGGTTCAGAAGATTAAAGTCTTCATTTTAGGCAAAGAAAAGAAATAATGTTTCCTGTCCCATTTGCCAAGCTAAGTGAACAACTGTTCCTGGGCCATTAGAATTGTTAATTGATTTGAAAACATAGGGCTTTGAAGGTGGAAAACTGCTGACATTATTTCTGTGGGGAAATGCACTCCTGAGAGAGAGTACTGCAGTACAATTTCTCTCCTTGTTTTGTTGAATATACATCTATAAAAACACTGTGAATCATGCAGTAAAAACTGCTGTGCTGATATCATAAATCTCTGATAATAAAAATTTCATTGTTGAAACAATAAAATAGACTTTTATTATAACACAGAGTATCCACCTAAACATTGTCCTTTTAGCTTCTTCGAGTTAAATGTATGCACAGTTTTACAGTCTATAAACAGATCTGGAATAAAAGTTAATAAATGTCAAAATTTGCATTTCAAAAAATTCTTGCTGCATTTTAGGGAAGATCAATCTATGAACCTTTCAACATTATGTCAAATGAAATGCTAATTGTACCTTTAGGAATTTCAGAGAGAGTGACAAGAAACTAAATGCTCAATTCCTTTGCATCAGCAAGTCGAGGATAATTGTATATCTACTCTTGTGAACTTCTAAGAAAAAAAGGGGGGAAAAACGAAGAAAAAAGGGTTTTCTATTCTTTAGCTCCAGAGGATAAACTCCTTCAGCCACCTTCCATCAATCTACCTTCAAATAAAGAGTGCTAACATGTTGACAGTGGACAAATCACACGGTGCTGCATTTATTCATTTTATAATAGGTTTGTCAAATGAGCTTCAGTTAAAGAGATTTAAGAGTAAGAAAAATTTTCAGCCAGAAATAACCAACTTATTCCATTCAAATTGATGTAAGGTTTAAAGGTACACTTTTTAAAAGCCCCAATCTTTATTAAAACGCGCAATTTTTGAAGGCTGTCACAAAAATAAATACCGGTAACCCAAAAAGGGCTTTTATTTTCCTTACCCTTAAGATAAAGCACTAATACATCCCTACCCTTCTCTGTAATAAATCTCAGCTCCGTATCTCTAAGAGATACAAATTATCCTCTATACTGCCTTGCAAGTGTGAGTATAGATTGAACCAATGAGCAATGTTATCTAGAAAATAGCACTTAGTGTAAGGTTTGTACCATTTTTTTGAACATTATCCTGTTTGTGGCACTGCCTTCATTTCAGAGTCGGGCTGCTGAGATCGTTGGCGAGTGCACCTGCACAGCAGTGAAAAACGGAGGTCCCGCAACTGCAATGTTAGCCTGCAGGCCTTGGTCACCTATCACCACTTTAAACACAAAATAGGCATTTTCACCTTCTTCAAATACCATTATGGATAGTGTCAAGTCAAAGGCAAAGATTGCTCCCTTCCACATATCTGGATCTCTGCATTGTCTGTTGATATGCATTAGGGATATGAAACAAAACCACTCYATGCATTTGGAAGACTTCATTTACTAAGTGTATTACACTGGGCCATTTGCAGGCACATAGCAGACAGCCGATTTGTAATCCTGCCTCCCAGATGGAAGAAAAACACCATAGCATTTATACAAAACAGCCACAAGTTGAATTAAAAAAATTTCAATTCTAGAAAATTCAAGGGGAAATAATATATACTTCCTGCTCTATTTTACACAACTGCCAAATTGCCAAAACATGGCATACTTTAGGTCTCAGTTTGTTCTGCATATTTTTTCACTTAATTAAACAATRTATTTCATTTTTAATTGTTAATTGTGTATACAAATTTGAATTTTCTTTAAGTAAGTAAAAATAATTGTAAGTAAAATACTTCAGTAAATTATGAGTGACGTGAATAAACACGATTACAGGACCAAGTGTTGATGAGTTCTATACACTGAGCAACCTTGTGTCACAGATCCCAAGAGCATATTTTTTTCCCACATGGCCTGCCTGACAGCCATAGATCCTATTTAATTTTTGGACCATAATAATACACTTTAAGGGCACTGGAACAAAAAGGAATAGAATAGCAAATGACAACTTTAAAACATTTAATGAGCAAGAGTGTTCCTGATGTGTGTATTATGAGCAATTTATTTGACGTTAGAGAACAGGAAGATAATATTGCAACAGGACATAACATTTTACAGAAATTTTCCAACACTCTCTGATACACTCAGTTCCCAAAACAAATGCAGGACTATCAGCTGTTCTGAGAATCTTTAAAGGGTATTTCTCCAGACCAGTTCTGTTATCAATCAACCCAATTGTGTTCCTGTTGTGTTATGTTGGGGAAAAAAGAGTTGTACAGGGGACAAGTATGCTCTAAACAAAATGCTCATCTTTCTCTTAAGAGTCAAAACGGAAGGCTAATAAAGAGCATTTAAAATAAAAGGGCCCATTACTCCTCAGTTTTATATGAGCTTACATGCTTTCATTGTGCAGAGTGTGTTATTAATTTAACATGCCAGATTCATAGGTTTCTGCAATATCAGGTTTGATGTATTCATTATCGGCACTCAGTACATTAATTCACGCTGAAGTCCGGTAAATCAAAATTATACCATCTGGCTTCCTGTTCTTAATGATGAATTTGATGTAGGGGTGATTAAGATTGTTAGGCTTTTGAATTTTAATGTAAAAATTAGGGGATTAAAAAGGCATTTAGAAATGACCAATAGTTAGAATAAACTTACTGACAGGATCTAATTTGTGTACTTGCTGGTAAAGCTCCATTTTAATTAGCAGCCACAGTCTTTCAGCACAAGCTCAAAGAGACAGAAGTTTAGTGATTAAGAAGATGAAGCTGTTAAATTGATAAATTGACCTTGAAATACTTGTAACTGTGGGGGACGGCCCAGTAACTCAAATTGTTAGTGTGTTGCAAACATGCAGGGAACTGAGACCAAGAGTGACCCCAGACACAGAAGTTTGCTTTTTCCTATCTCTCTCTCTCTCTCCCTTCCTCCTGCCCACAACCCCCATTGTCTGATGTGGTCTGCCTCTCTCACTGGAACACCCTTATCTTTCCCAGTAAGAGCTGGGCAGCGCAGATAAACAAATGCAAAACCCTGCAGAGCCACCCCTTAGCACTCTAATAGTAAGATGGCGAAGGTTCTATCTGTCAGTGTTTCAATGTTCCTTGACAGGTGRCATTGAAAGGTATGTCTAAACTTGAAAGGATTGTATTGGCCGTCTCAGTTTCCTGCTACACGGATCCTGTACACACTCAGGAAGGTGTCTAGGAGGAACTGAACAGTGAATTAACGCAGTGAAACCTACGGCACAGCCACCAATCATTTCCCTGTTGCAACACATCTTTCAGGGGAGGAAGTCCTGAATGGAAGGATCTAAACACCCCCCAGCATCAAGCATGTATATAACACACAGCCACTGCACTCAAGCTTGACGTAAGACTTTTTAATTGAAAGACCAATCTGACATGAATGTTCCTTTGACAGTTAAAATTACCTCTGGTTTGAACAAAAGCACTTGAAATGTTACACCGAACTCATTACACCTTTTCTGCATAAAGAAGTTAATAGTTAAAACAAGTTAAGACAGAATAGAATCTTAATGTACAATATTATTAGAATAATATAAAGAAACATTCTCATTTTCTTCTGAGACTAAAAGTATAAGAACACTTACAACAAAGAAGTAGAATTCAAAATAGAATTATTTCCTGAGAAGAGGGGAAAAAATACCTAATACCTTGTGCAGTATCACAAAATAAGGGGCTTTAGTTCCTGTGAAATTAATAGATGTAGTCACTAATGCACTGGAATAAAATACAGTCAGAATGACTTCCATCAGAAAAACAAGTGCATCTGTATACATCAACAACGTGAAGCACCCTGATTCCTGGCAAGTCAAGGAATATTTTAAATCTTATATTTTAGAGGAAATCGAATCTTGACTAACCACTGCAATTTATGTCATTTTAAATAAGATATATTTGAATAAGTATATTTTTCATGCCCTAAAAAGACTGATGTCTTCCTTTATAAGCTCATCCTGTGACACACTTGAGTAGGTAGGTATATTGATTTTTTTTTCTTTTTCTGATGGCAATGAAGTGTAAATGGAAAATATCAGACTTGGCAATCACTTAAACCATGTGAAAATTTCAGAGTGAAGGCTATTAGAGTCACTTTGTGATCTCCCCAGATGACCAGAAAGGGGAGGAGGGGGAAAAACATTTCTACATTTCTTCAGATCCTTTTTGTGACAGCTAAGGAGAATAACATTCTTTCTAATACGCYGGTTTTCGTCTCTAGTTGAGAATAACCCCAGTGCTTTCTTATGTCACTGGCTGAGAGAAGATGAAAGACCCAGCCTTGTGTAAATGGCTTTGTCTAACCATCAGTCTTTAGCTCTGCATGACGGCTGTACTATTGACATTAGCTTGTGCACTGGATGAAATTGCAGTGAGTTAAATGTGACCTTGGCTTAGTTGTTGAAGTAGAAATGAACTCTACAGGGAGTGAAAAAAAATAAGACCAGTTTCTCTAACTTCATTTTTTCTTTAATGAGTTTAACAGCACTCTTAGGACTTGGTACATTTTATACAGCGCTTTATTTCCTTTGCCATTTTATACTGAGTAATCAGCATGTAGTTAGGTTAGCCTGCCCCTTTGTTATGAAATCCTTGTTTCGGGGAATTCGAGTGCGGTCTTTTTAAAAATCAAAAGAGGGACAGTTATTTGCTCTCACTTTCTGCCTGAGGCACCAGTGGCCCATAAATATGGCCCGGGAGTTTTCATGCATGTTTGTCCATTGATTTCCGTCATCTGTGCTGGACCGTGGGGCGCATTTTCAAATGTTCAGTGTTCCTGATAACACTGCCTTGTTCCTGTTTGCATTCACTAAACAACCTGCTAGCAACCCCTGTACAGCGAATATGTCTGGGCAGAGTGGACTGGAACACCTCTGATATCCTGCTATCTTCGTTTTTTTATATAAAAAAATCACACTGTTAATATCAAAAGGGTACGGCACTGGTGCTAATTTTTTGATGAAAACAATTCTGAAAATCTTTAGATCGTTTGGCCAAACTTAATTTATGTGTATGTGTACTGAGGCGACTATAGTGATATATATTTTATATGTGCATGTGTCTTCTCCTGTATGTAGATGAATGTGGGATTTGTAAGTACATGTTACTTTATCTTTATAATAATATGTGAACAATAACATGGACCTTTAAAGCTYGGTATCTGTCATCAAAATTTTCAACGTAGCCCAGAGAGGAAACTGAAATGTGCAGCATCCGATCTGATCATAGTCTGATCCCTCGGCCATCTGCCCTGCAGATTTCACTAAGAATGGCTGCTACCCTGTGCTGCACTCACCACCATGGACTGCCCTAGAGCCTGCCCTTTGGTGTTCTTTTTAAAATTATCCTTTCAGCAGGTTCATGCTGTAAGCCTTTATCCTCGCTGACATATTAGATAGAATAACCCCTCCCTAGTGATATTCACATCCTAATCCATAGAGCCTACATCCATCCTGTCTTACCCCCCACCCCCACCCCAAAAAAGAGTAAAATAGGGATGCTGACATGGTAAAATTATCTTGGGCTRTCCATGTGGATCTGATATGCTGAGCAGGTTTCATAAGAAAAATATTGGGGCAAGAGACAGAAGAAAGGATGTATCAATAGAAGCAGAGGTTCAAATGATGTGGGACAATAAAATAGGAGTGCAGGAAAGTATTAATACCAGAAAAGAAAAATGAAGAAACCAATCCTTCCCTAGGCATGCAGAAAAAGCAAAGTAGGACAAAGGAGCACAGTAGGATCAACCTAATTTGGATTTTTTAGATCCGGAATTGTTAAGATAATGGATTTGTGTCCTTATCCTTTTAAGTTGAAGTACTTTATTGCAACAACATATG
>BDUI01006667.1:4195-28708 GCA_002335545.1 Apodemus speciosus
ATTGTGTCACTCCACTAAAAGGCAGGTTTTGTTTCTATTTCAACCTGGCCAAAAGTGACTATGATGACTGGCTTTTGATTTTTTAGTCCTTGTTAGTGTGAAGGGCATTAATTAAACACATGAGTTAAATGATGTCTGTTGGCCAGTTTTATTCAGTTCTTGGCCTTTTGTTGTGTGTAAATGGTCTGCTTATCTCTTTGTCATTTTATTAATCTGTGAGAACTTGAATAGACTAATAAAATGACAATATCAGCATTTTTTATTTTACATGCTCACATTTTAAATGCCATCTCCACACATACAGCACCATTGTGATTCTATAGAGTCTTTATGTCTTCCTCAGGGCAAAAAGTCTCCAAAATTTAAAGGTAGGGGGGGTAAAGGACAGAAATATGTCTTTTCCTTTCTTTCCACCGCATACTAGAAGATATAGGGACCCACAAATGATCTTAAAAATAAATGGACCACGTTATTAGAGAAATAATTCAGTCTCCCTTATGGGTTCATTAATGGCCGCTATAAACACCTTTGTCCCATGTCTCTCTGCACATCTAATGCTTGTTCTAAATCAATAGCCCTGGAAGCTAAGGAACTGCTCAAACCCCCTCTTTCCACCAACAACTCAAACCAGTGCTTTCCACATTGTTCCAAGCTCTTTAGTTCTTGTACTTACAGAGCAAACTCCTGAGTATCTGATCACCACATCTAATTATGAAGAAGAGAATATTTTCACTAAAATGTAAATAACAAAATTAACTGAAATGCCATTCCCTTGGCAACCTGCTAATGTGGATCAGACCATGTTTGTGGAACCTGAAACATATCCATGAGAGGAAGATTTTCTCCTTCTTACTACACAGAGTACTTAGGAGACCCATTGAATGTGTCCATGCTGAACCATGCAGTAGCATGAGGTCAGAAGTGACTGTTATTGATTTAGGGCTCCTTAAAGGTCCTAGGGTTCATGTATTTATGTATGACTTAATATCGCATGAATTTTGTCCTCTCTTCGTCGTTGCATTGAAGTTCCTATACACTAACAATTCATGTACTATAACCACTCACACACACACCCCAGTGTAATGAAAACGTTGCTTCAGAGGTAGTTAAATTCAGATGAAGTTGTGAGGTTGGGACTCTTGTGGTCATCTTTGTGTTCTTATTGGAAAATGAAATAGACTAGAAAATGAATAGAGACTAGGATTATCTCTTTCCATTGTGAAGACATTCTGATACAGAGGTCTCAGATACAAACCAAGAAGAAATCTCTCAGCATGAATCACACAAGGGAGCACTTTAGCTCACTCTTTCCAGTTTCTAGAACTATGTAAAAATAAACTTCACTTGGACAAGTCAACCTGTTTTTGTTTTTTTTTGTTTGTTTGTTTGTTTTACGGTAGCAGCTTGAGCTTACTAAGAAGCAGCCAACAATTAATGCCAGAGATCCATTCATTATGAGTTTATACCAAATGTCCTCAGATCATATGCAAGCAACATGGAGGGAAAGTTATCTGTCAGTGAATCACAAGTGCCAATGAAGTATATCTGACACCTTTTATAGGGACAGCGACAGATAAGGCACAGGAGAAAAAGAGATCAGTTTTTACAGAGTGCTTGATGTGGTTATATGAATTGGATCTCAACACAAAACAGACCCAATCAGCTCATAATCGTTTTCAAGGTAGGCATTGAAAAGGAATAGCTGCCAATATATTCATAATGTTGGCTCAACAATGCTTCTGAGTAAAACATAGTTATTTTCTAGTAGCTAATAATATGGCTGGGTTTGTATTCTGTTGACCTAGATAAGATTCATCTTTACTCACCAAGTCAAAGAGAAAATCAAATACTGAGATTTCTTCCACAATTTTATAACAGAATTTTAAATAACTCTATTGGTCAGGAAAGTTCTGAAGACTTTCAAATATGTCGGTCCAATCTGTGTCTTGTGGACTACATGTATTCTCAAGGACTTTTTAACATGGCCCAACAAATTTTTAGACTACAGCATCATATTACAGTGTCAAAAGGCTGGGAAGCTCTGTGAGTTACATGTTGAAGCTAGCTAATGTTTTGAATCACCTGTCAGGTTAGCTATCATTATCTTCCGTTTTATAATAAGGAAACAAAAGGATAATGAAGAGGCAAAACCAAGACTTGAATTCAAATTTGAAAAACTAAAAATTTCATGTTCTAATTCATTCTTTGGAGACATTTGTGCATTGGTAAAGTGCTCCAGCAAAAGACAATTGTTGCTCTTGTATTTCTGCTTGCCAATGGGTATGGCAATGAGGCTATTTCTGTAAAGTGTTATCTAAGGGGGAAGACCTGTTACAAATGGAGGCTTGGGACCCCGTAGAGTTAAAAAAAAAAAAGAAAGAAGAACAAAGAAGCAATGCTAACAAGAGATGGGCACACCCATTCTTGCTTCCTGGCCTACTGTGACATGAACTGTTCTGTTCTATCACACCACACTTTCCCTGACATGATGGAGAAATCAATCTGAAAACATGAGCCAAAAACCGAATCCTTGCCCTTAAGTTGCCTACACTAGATATTTGGGCTATGGGTGACAAAATGCTAATAAAGTTCTTTTAGGAATCATTGAAATGTGTATGTAGAAAACTTCTCAAGAGACATAAAATGGTTAGGAAAATGAGTTTTGAAATCAGATGAACTTGGCCTCATTCACTAACTCTGCCATGCATAAGCTCTGTGAATTTCAGCAAGTCCCTTAAGAGCCCTGAGCTTCAGTTTCTTCATCTCTAGAAATCTACTGGAAATAATGATCCCTACTTCTTAGGGCCTGTGAGTGTATGAATTTTGTAAAGGACTAATGACAGTGCCTGGCACCTCCCAAGCACTCAACAAATAACATACTGTAGGAGCTGGAGAAAAGGGCTTTATGGTGAGTCCAAGGTTAAACTCCAGTTTGACATTATGAATACCAAGAAAAATACAGAGGCTTCAGCACAACAAGTGTACTACCAGCAGACAAGGAAAGCCTGCTTTTGAGAAAAAGAGCCAGGCAGCAATCACCCACAGAGACAGATTCAACAAATGACAGCTACAGCGCCAAGCTGACCGACAGCTCAGTCTATAGGCTGATGGGAATTGGACAGAAGAGGGAATGGGGTGCGTTGCTACTAGACAGTAGCTCAGCCTTCACTGTCATACCTAAGGAGACTCCTCTTTAAAACCAGGGAACAGAGCTGTCCTCATCTTCAGACTGTTTATCTTATTCGCCAGAAGTTTGTTTATAAGAAGCCTTAGGGAATTCAAAGGGTAAGACTTCGTTTTCTCATCTTCAGAGAATGAGAACAAAATAAGGAAAATATGCTTATATTCAGAGGCAAAAAATTCTAATTAATTCATTAAGCCAAGGTTCAGTTTATTTTGAGGCATTAACTGAACTTCCCTGAATACAATTTTCTGTGAACTCAAGGACAGTGGGGGTTGCTACAAGGAACAAATAAAAAAGTTGCATGTGAAAGTGCTTTGCAAACTATAAGGAATATACAAACTGGGACTATGCTAATGTAGACAAACATATGCAAAGGAAAACACTACGACTTACAATTGAAGCAGGGATGTTTGAAAACAGTAACCAATTCTGAATTAGAAATCATGAATCATCCTCATGTTGTTGTTTTGACTTTCAAGGTTTCCAGAAAAGCAAAGATGACTTGAAATAAGTGAAGAAGTCAATGGAGATTCATGGGGAAATTTTTAAGACAGCTTGAGGGCAGTTTTCAGGTCTGTAGATGGCAGTAGTTCTTCAGAATGTTTCAGTCCTCAATTACAGGGCTTTCCTTTTTCTTCACTTGAGTTAGGGGGAGAACAAAGAACTCCAGAGATGATGTGATCCCCAGGATCTGAAAGAAGTGTAAAGTGTATGCAGGTATAATTTTTTGCTCTAAAAGTATGAACCCCAATCCCCAACCCCCAACCCCCAACCCCCAACCCCCAACCCCCAACCCCCAACCCCCAACCCCCAACCCCCAACCCCCAACCCCCAACCCCCAACCCCCAACCCCCAACCCCCAACCCCCAACCCCCAACCGATGGACAAATCTCCCTCTGCCTTCCCTGGATCCCCAGCTGAGCCCAGGCAGCCAGAGCAGCATTAACATGATGTGGCCACTAGGGGCCCTCTTAGTGTCCCCTAACTTCACTTAAATAAGTGTAAGCCTGACTATTTTTCTCCTTGCCTTTTCTGAGAATGGCTAAAATATTTCAAAAGCGACCTCCCAGAGAAGCAAAGAAAAAACAACCTCGAAATAAGCAAAAGCAAGTCGAAAGCAGAAACTCCAATGAGTTCTGACAGCATTAATTGTATTTCTCTACTTTCATTAACTCTAATTATATAACTTGGCAGTCACCTACTGAAATTTACATGAACATGTTCTCTAGCCAAGAAATTCCACTTTTAAGTTTCTACCCAAAGCAATTCTTGCTCATGAGCAGAACTGGGTATTTGTAAGAATCCTCACTACACTACTGTTTGTAACCTCAGAAGGAGAGTTGGAGRCACAAAAAGGCGGGGGGTGGGGGAGCATAAAAAGTAGAATGTTTACATTATCTGGCTCATCCAAAGAATGGAATACTGTGCAGGTGTGTCAGACGAGATAGGTCTATTTATAATAACAGCAGAAAGTGCTTTGACACATATTGTTCAATGTAGAAAATAAGTTCTAAAATGACGCATAGAGTAGGATGTCATTTATGTAAATAATACAACACCCGACAATATACTCCTGTTTACATATGGGTATATAGTAAAGCTCATATAAAATTTTAAGATGCTGCACATCAAACTGGTGGTGGAAGGTACATTAAAGAGAATCTTTGCTTTTTCCTTCTTGTGTGATTTTAAATGAGAATATATTTCATAGGCTTGTGATTTCACTTTCAATTTAATAATACCTGTAAATTCCAGCCGCAGACCAGAAACTCAAGGTAGGTTGGGACTGGCACTATAACAGCTCAAGGGCATCTTCTGTGCAGCTCTAGTGGGTGCATGCTATCCACTCCGGTACAAAGTGCATCCCACTTTAGACTGTGGCCTTCCTAGTTTCCTTTAGGAGTCTGGTTGAAATTTCTCTCTGCCACTGGTTCTCAAACATTCTAATGTTCCAACCTTTAATACAGTTCTGAATGTTGTAGTGACCCCCAACCATAAATTTATTTTATTGCTACTTCATAACTGTAATTTTGCTACTGTTAAAATTGTAGTGTAAATACTTTTGGAGATAGAGGTCTTTTAAAGGAGCCACCACCCACAAGTTGAAAAACGCTGCACTAGTAGAATCATTTCATTTATTAAAATCCATCAGGGATTGGTTTTACTCCTCTGTGTACCACAGCACTTTATTTTTCTCTGTACAGTGACACAGTGAGCATGGGACCTAATGCTCTTATTTAACAGTAGAAAAACAAAATTCGTTGTCACCACTCAAAGAATTGAGTATAAAAATATCTCATATAAATAAAAAGGATGAATGCATTTGCAGGTGTACATGAAAATATGCTTAGCTCAAGGCATGTAATAACCAATGTTGGCAGGAAGGAAACATCAGCATGGGCACTGGGTCCTAAGGCTTGGACTTCCCCAGTCAGGTTGGCAAGACAGTGGTGACAACTAGTTTGGAAACCCTTGCCTGCCTCAAGAAATCCTGGAATGGTTAGCTTTGACATTAACAGCCTGCACAGATCCGCTCACAGGGCTCACGGAGACCCTCCAGGCTGTGGGTTTGTTTCTCTTGCATAGCAAGTTTTTCTCAGCTAACAAGTCACTGAGCCACATTGACTAAGTGTGGCTTAAACAATGATAGATATGCACAGGGTGTTAAACATACACCAGCAAAACAGTTAACAGGAACTCAAGGTCAAAAATCAACAACTTTTACAATCTACACTTGATATCAGATGTAAGCTTCAAGGACAAACTTCTTTTCAAAGGCTTATTTCAGTTTCGTGATGCTAGCCTGAGGTATGTAAATTTGCTAGGGCAAATTGATGCTTCAGAATCTGGCCATGGAGTAGATACCTGATGCCTGCTCAATCCATCTAGAGGCACTTGCAGAGGTCCAACTCATCATACTTCTGGTTGCTGATACATATCTTCTGGAAGGTGGATATCAAGTCCAGAAGAGAACAATCTACTGCATACGTTTGCTCAAGGCAACAGTGATCATGGGCTTCAACATGCTAGGTGCCAGAACTGTGATCTCCTTTTGCATACTGTCAGTAATATCTGGTTACACAGTAATGTTGCCAACCAGCACTGAATTGGTTGATAAGTCTTTGTTGATGTACACATCACACTTTATCATGGAGCCGAGTATAATCTATGGATATCACAAAACTCCATAGCCAGAAAGGAAGGCCAGTAGTGGATTCTGGACACAGGAACTTCTTGCTCTTCAATACTCACAATCACCTATCCATCAAGCAGCTTGTAACTCTTCACCAAGTTCAACAAGGAAGAAGCCATGATCATTCCTTACTCTAAGTCCCAGGCAACCTGGAACAGTTTTCCCCCACTCAGCAGTGTTGATGAAGTTGTACTTTGCTCTTATCAGGATCTTCTGATGTCATCTGTTAGACCACAGCAAGCCAGGACCAGACACAAGATGGAGTAAATAAGGAAGGGAGAAACCCTGGTAAATCAGCACTCTAGGTATGGCTCCATTGCCAAAGTCCATGACAGTACTGCTGGTGTACACAGAGGCATATGGCAGCAACATAGCCTGAATATCCAGGATGCTGAAAGTCTCAAGCACAGTCTTCATCTTGCTCTTTCTGTTAGCCTTTGTTCTGGTGTGGGTGCAAGGTGTTCATTCAGCAACAGGTATGTGCACCTCATTGTGGAAGACACATAATCTGACTGAACTTGGTGACTGTGCTGTATGGGAATGCTTCAGAGACATGATACTTAACTTGCCCTGAACTTAATTGCCCATGTAGGAGTCTTTCTGACTCATGCCTACCATGATGTCATAATATCATACATTACCAAGTGGAAGAATATGGGCAGCTTTGCATACGCCAAAACCATTGTCAATGAGAAGCACTGTGGTTTGTTCTTCTATTGTGCTTGCTTCACAGAGGATGGAGCAACTAAGCCCAAGAGGGCACAGAGTGTAGGTCAATTTGAGCAGTGTAAGTAACACTCATCAATTGCAACCGGGGGCTCATTATTTACTAGGAGATGAAAATATAATTAATAGATAAAATACGCATGTTTCTTTCTATGATTTGGAGGCCAAAATTAGTATTCTCAAGTGGAAAGAACTTAAATTCAAGACTGGATGGGATACACATCTCAGTTTCCTTGTCTATAGAATGTGATAACAATGCTGCTAAGCTGATAAGGCTATATCAAGTATTCAAGAAAGTAAAATAAGCATTCCTAAAAGTAAAACAAATGCTTTATACATTGTTACACTAATCCCTCTATAAAAAACAATATTTTTACTAATAAGAAAGCAATCTTTGTACTGTGTTAGGCACTATTCTGCTTTATACATATCAACTAATTCAATCCTATGTACACCACAATAAGCCATGCCTGGTGGCAAGACCCCTGATACTTGGTTAAGCTGGGGCAGGAGAACTGAATGTCCAAGGACTGCCTACACTGGACATTCAATTTAAGGGCAGCCTGGACAACTTCAAGAGATCCTGTATGAAAATATAAAGTAGAAAGAGAGCTGGAGCTATAGCTCAGTAGGACAGCATCTGTGAAGAATGAGCAAAGCCCTGGACTGCATCCCCAGTCCTAAATAATAAAAACAAGATTATGCCAAGATACGGAAATTGAGGCCCAAATTAACAAACTTTCCCAGAGTCTCTCAGTATCTGAAGCCAAGCAATCCAGCCCCAGAATCTGTATTGGTTATTTTGTTTGTAAGTTTTTGTTCTTTTTTTTTTTTTTCCTGTTTTATGACACTAAGACTTGAGCACAGGGTCTCATTCATGTTAGGCCAGAGTTTGTGTTTTGAGAAACATTTTTTAAAAGTCCTCTTAGTATCTATGTAGTGTGTCTCTTTCTCTTCCATGTTCAATAATCCATTTGACTTTTATCATCTACTACAGTATACCATGTATTGTCTTGGGCAGACTCTCATAGCAGTGAAAACAAAGTCCCTACCACCATGGAGAGTGACAAAAGTCACTAAAGTCAAGCCAAATAAATCATCATGTAGTAATATGTGTTTTGAAGAAAATGAAACAGAGATGAACCCTAGTCATTTTATCCAACATTCCCTGGCTGTATTTCTTTTAGGAGACAGTCAGGTCTACTGTCAGTTCTGAGCTGATATGGAGGCGTGACAGCTTCTTCTTTATCTCATGCCATCTTGCCTGCTGGGAAAACTACATGCTGTTGAGGCTTGTTCCCTTTCACAAGTTCAAACACCTAAAAGGTCTGCCTGCGTTGTTCTTATTTGAGTAAGAGCCAGAGCCAAACCCTACTTAGTTCATTTACAGGGCAAAGATTACAGGTGGCTCCGACCTCTTTTTGGCACGCTGTCTCAAATATATGATCTCACTACATTCCAACTAAGTCAGTGTGGCATGATTAAAATAGTTCCTCCACTTCAGGCCTATCCACCCTATGCATGCCTGGCCCTTTAAGCCTGGGCATTCAGTATTCAGTATTCATATATACTGTGCCACAGACTATAAAAGTAAGTCAAAAGGCTGCATGCAAGAAACCCAACCATGAAAAATGTTCTGTAAATTAACAACTCTGATATGGGCCCTGACGTTGCCTCTCATGAGCCCACTTCAACTTCCCTTTTACAGTCACTTGATCCAGTAAACTATTTTCTTTTTTTTTCTTTTTGTATTTAAGCTTTATATTTTTGATTTTACTATTTTATTTATTCGCATTTCAAATGTTATCCCCCTTCCCAGTTTCCCCTGTCCAAACCCCCTATTCCACCTCCCCTCCCCCTTGCTTCTATGACGATACACACACACACACACACACACACACACACACACACACACACACACACTCCTGCCTCCCCACCCTAGTATTGCCCCATGCTGGAGCATTGAGCCTCCCCTCTCATTGATGCCAGATAAGGCAATCCTCTGCTACATACGCAGTGGGAGCCACAGACCCATCCATGTATATGCTTTGGTTGGTGGCTTAGTCCCTGGGAACTCTGGGACTCACCCCACCCCTAAACTATTTTCAATCATTCTTTGAGTAAGAGGCCTCTCTTTCTAGACATCCCTGATAGATCTTAGCAAGTAAATGCATAAATGCTGGAGTCAGAAACTTTGGTTTGCGTACTTAGCTCTGCCACTCATCGTCTATGCAACAATGCCTACTTCTTAGGGCTATTATGAGGACTGAATTACTTAATCATATCAATTAATGACAAATACGCAAATGTTTGGTAAATGTATAAGCAAATATACATTCAGGGCCCTGTCACTCACTCTTGGTATGCTCTCTTGGAAACCTTTTCTACTTCAAGGTTTCAAACACTGGAAATATGTCAGTGGCTCCAAAATTTTCAGCCTAGCTCAGAGCTATCTATGTGTTAAGTGATGGTGTAATTATTAACTAAGGAGATTATTCAGAATTATGTAAATCAATGTAACATATCCTTTCTTTGCAAGGTCTACTGAGTCCCACAAACTAGGGAGATGGTACCTGTTATGAAAGCAGGAAGATCTGAATTCAATTATCGTCACCTATGTAAAAACAGAGCACAGCATAGCATGAACCCACATGTCTGTAATCCTAGTGTTGGGAAGCAGAGACAGGCAAATCATGAGAATTCCCTGGACAACCAGCTGTCTTGATGTGCAGTGAAAGGCCCTGTCTCAAAAAAAAAAAAAAAAAAAAAAAAAAAAAAGCATAGAGAACAATAGGGGAAGCTTTTCAGTTTATTCCTCTGACCTCCACAAGCCTGCATACTGACATGTACACCCACACACATACATCACATTCACATTCACACGGACCACCAAAATGACAAAACAAAAAAGTCTAGTTCACTTAACTTAGCATAATGATTGAGATTATGAAAATAGAACAGGGAACATGAAGGAAGGTGGAGGGCTRATAACAGGAAGTTAGAATGGGGGCTAATGAGAAGGAAGGATGGAAAGAAAGAACAAAAGGAGACAAACAAGAGTGGCACAGGAAGACAGCAGAGGGCAGTCAAAAAGAAGGATCAATAAGAAAAGCATGTATGATAATTTTTAAAAACCAATAAGCAAAATATATTTCAGCAGTTTTCAACTTGTGGGTTATGACCTCCAGAGGAGTCACACATCACTTATGCTGCCTATCAAATATTTACATTATGATTCATAACTGTAGCAAAATTACAATTATAAAGTAGCAATGAAAATAATTATATGGCTGGGAATCATTACCACATGAGGAACTGTATTAAAGGGTCACAACATTAGGAAAGTTGAGAACCACTGTCTATTTAAAAAAAAAGATCAGCTGAACTGGTCAGACATACTGGTACATACCTGTAATCCCAGCATGATTTTGGAAGTTAAGCCAGTCTGAACTGCATAATAAGTTCCTATCTCAAAAAATGTCCACTGAGACAAGTAGTTCGCAGACCCAATAGCCAATTTGCAATTTTAATCCCATTTCTTATCTTGCCACACATCAGCGATTGGGAGCGTGTGGACATAAAATAGCAAATACATCTTTAACTAGATGTTCCTCAAACATTCAGCTTTTCTCTAGTGAATAACACTAAGTTTATAGTGCCTGTCCTTTGAAAGCAATGTCAGAGACTGGCGTTACAGATGTGTCCACTGCCACTCTGTGGCAGTCTCATCTATGATTCCTGTAATATCTACTCTCACATCTTAGGTTCCACATTTGTTGTAATATGACTTGGGGTCTTAAATGAGTCTTCTGACTCCCCTCCTAGCCTTGAAAAGATGGCTTTACTGCTTTAGCTTTATTTGCATTTAAAAAAAGGAATTCCACTCAAATCTTGGCTCCCTGGATCCCAATCCATCCTTCATCGGAAACTGACTTTGACAGCATCTTGCCTAGAGCCCTGGGTATTAGTGGCACCTTGTCACTCAGCCAGAATTAAAAATCTACATCTTTTTTGGCTGAAGTTAGAGATACAGTTAGGAATTTTGGTCGCTCTGCTCTCTGAAAGCCTATTCAAGTTAACACTGGACGAGAGCCTATGTTAGCATGCACTTTGTCCATGTTTTAACATGCACCTGCTTACCCACCACATTTTACTGCTCCAGAATTTACTTGATAAAATGCAAAATGCTGGGCTTTGACGTATATATCAATTCTCAGTAACAGGAGAGGGTGACATTCTGAGCTCCCATGTAGCAATATGTAGGAGGTGTTTACTCCTAGCCAAATCTTGGTCCAAATATCCTAATTGCCAACCCAACCAAAGCAAGCTGCGAAGCTAATGGATATACCTTCACTTGGAGAGCCTAGCGACACTTGAGTACACCTTCCATTGAATTGCAGTTCCACCCATTGCAAACTTCTAGTTTCTCCTAATGTTTCACCTCTGTTCAGTGAAGAGCTCTGCCTTTTCTTTGGCATGTAAAAATATATCTTGAACATTTTGCCCCATTATAACTCCTAGCTAGTATTGCCTGTCACCTACCTTCCTCATTCCTATTTATCTTTTTATGTGGGGCTCAAAGTGATTCCTGACATCTCAAACCTCAGTCATACCAGACATTTAATCTTACCAAAATTGCAACTTTTACATTTTTCTGTAAATGTGTGTCTCCTGTTGGTGATTCAGACCCAAGAATGGGAACCATAAAGGACAGGAGATCTCTTCCCAATCTACCCTCAACATGAGAATAATCTACCCTTTCACGATGCAGTTCCATTACTGCACTTTAGTAGTTTCTGAAGGGGCTCTGTACTAGTTTTTGTTTTGTTTTGTTTTGTTTTGTTGGATTTTGTCAATTCAAATACGCTATGAATCACTTTTCCAACAATACTCTTCTCTGTATAGAACTTGCTTAGAGTTGAACAAAAGTGAGATTGTGCAAAATGTGAGTGGTAGAAGTGAAACAGAGTGTGTGTGCACGTGCGCACGCGCGCGCACATGCACACAGAGTGATCTCTGCTCAGAAGTGGTAAGAGACAGCCCAGATGTCTGGACATTCTCTAGGTTGCATTCACTTTTTCCTTTTCCTCTTTTATCTTGTCTTCTCTGTCACTGGACCTGCCGACTAACAGCAACCCAGGGACCATCAGATGTTTGACCGCAATCTCAGAAGCAGCAGAGTTATGCAAAGCCAACATTCCTCCATAGTCTAGTATATCATCAATGTTTAATAGCCCAAGGACAGAAGTCTAACATTATGACCTTCCTGATTTGTCTGTAATCTCCAGCTCTTCCACTGGGTCTAGAATTCATGGACTTTCTGGTAATGTTTACACACCTGGTTTTTACACCATTGTAACCCTACTACATTTACCTCCAGTAATTACAATAGGTATAATTCATATTATATGCATATGAATTATACATATTTATAGAATACATAGTTTATGATTTTATTTTTCTTTTATTGCAAAACTACTCCCCAATTGAATACTGATACAAGAGCCTACACAAACTTCTTCATTGATGTATAATTGGTTTTTAAAGTCTCACTCATAGTTCCAATATGTACTGTCTACTTTTAATTGTCAACTTGACCCAACCTAGAATCACTTGGGAAGAAATCCTCAATGAAGAATTATCTAAATCAGGTTTACCTGTGGAGATATCTGAAGACGATTGTCTTGGCTGTCAGGTGAGGTGGGCATCTCTTAAATGTGAATGGCATCATTTTATGGGCTGGGTCCTAGAGTGTGCAGAAGTGAAAAGAGCCAAGCAGAAGCAGCAGGGAATCAAAACTGCTTACTTTCCCTCTGCTCTTAACTATGTGTGGGATGCTTTAAGTTCCTGCCTTTAGTGCTCCACAACAATGGACTGTAGCTTGGAATTTTAAACTAAATAACCCTTTTCTCCTCAAAGATGCGTTGCCCACAGTATTCATCATAACAACAGAAATGAAATAATCTCCGCGTGCCTTTATTCTCTAGTATTTCTGTCTCTCTTACCTACAACTTCTCATTTCCCAAATGAAAGCTCCCAAACCACCTTACATTTACTTCAAACTTTTTAATTTACTCAAATAGCAAAAGAATACAATCTCACTAATGTCAGCCACAGAGAAGTATTTGAAGAAAAATGAAAACTTTTCATCATCAGCACTTTCCACTTTCTGCCACCACCCCAGAGGCAATGAGCAACTTCAAAGCGAACAGTATTGTAGCTCAGTCCAAAATTTTTTCCATGCATGTGCATACACGTTCATAATGTTTGAGGCATTTTCTTAAATTAATATGAGGTCATATCTTATTTATTATTCTACTTACATAGCTCATCTAAAATATGACATGGAGATTTCTCTGTGGAACTATATTGTATTTCCAATGGTAGAGTAATATTTCACAGCTGAAAGATAATAGTCTATATAATCTTTCTACTGCAGATGGACCATTAGGTTATTTATAATCTTGCAAAACTATAAACATCCTTGTACAGATGTGTAAGCATTTTTGTAAGTCAAATTACTGTATCAAAGTACATTTGCATTTTAAAATTAAGTATAATGGTACCAAATTATCCAACAGAATGATTATATGTGTTTAAATTTCTACCAATAATGTGTAATAAGTTTCCCACACCCTAGTCAACACTGCATGTTATCAGTAATTTTTATCAACACATTGGGCATATATATGATTTCTGTTTCATTTTGCATTCTCCGGATTACTATTGAGAAATAGCATCATTTCATATGCTCATTGACTATTAGTATATCTTTAATGGATTGTATCTTCATAGTTTTGCTCATTTATCTAATGTGCTATTTGTCACTTTCTTATTGACTTGTAAAATCGCTTAGTATATTATGCATATATCTCTTATGTAATATAATTCTCAAAACCTTAGCTAGAACAATTAAACAATAGAAAGACATAAAGGGGATAAAATATTAAGGAAAGAATTCCTATTTAAAAATAACATGACTCTTTACTTCAAAGACACTATTGAGTATACTAGAAACTCTGACATAATAAATACAGTGAAGTTTCAGGAGTAAAAATAAATATAAAAAGTCAGGCCTTCATCTGTACTAACAGTCTACTCTCTGAGAAAAAATTATGAAAAAATATTCCATTCAAAATGACTCTGGTCAAAATTAAGTATTTAAAAATATATCTAACCAAAGAAATGAAAGACCTCAACAAGAAAATTTTCAAGAAAAGCAAAAGAAAGCACAGATGATACGAGACAATGGAAAAATATTCCATGTTCCCAGATCGTCAAGATTGATACTGAGAAAGGTGTCTATGATAACAAAATTATTGTACAGAATTAATGCAATGCCTGTCAAAACACTCATGTCATATTTCACAGGTTTAGAAAAATCAAGAATCCATATGGAATGACAAAAAGGGCATGAACAGACAAAGCAGAAAAAATAACAATGTTGGAACTATCAGAGCTCTTAACCTCAAATTATACCGTAAGTGCTAGTAATCAAGACAGCCTAATATTTGGATGAACATGAACATATGTAGGTAGACCAATGGTAGAGAACAAAGGGCCTGGGAATAAAACAGCACAGCTATGTCCACTTGAAATGGAGTGTATTTTGAGGGAAAAAAAATATAGCCAATTCAACAAATGGTGCTGGCAAAACTGGATTTCTACCTGAAGAAGAATGAAATTAGATTTACATCTTCCATCTTAAACAAAAATCAATTAAAATGGATCAAAGTCCTTCAATTAAATCTTTAAATACTGGAAATTTTAGTAGAATACGCAGGATATACCCTTTGTGATATTGGGATAGGCAAGAACTTTTAAAATAGAATATCAACAGCATAGGAACTAACACCAAATATCAACAACTAGGACTACATGAAAATAAATCACTCCTGTCCAGCAAAGAAAAGAGTCAGCAGAGTTAACAGTCAGCAGAATTTGAGAAAAATCTTTTTCACCTATACTTCAGACAAAGGATTAATATCTAAAATTTACAAAGAATTATAGAAATTAAATTCCAAGTAAATGAAACTACAACAAATGAGCAAATGAACTGAATAGTCTTTTTAAAGAAATATAAATGGCCAATAATTATTTTTAAAAGTGTTCAATGTCCTAAGTCATCAAATTAAATGAAAACTAAAAGAACTTAGAGATATCACATTATTCCAGTCAGAATGGGTGTCATCAACACATCTGAAAACTGTTGGACTTGCAGAGAAAAAGGAACCCTTATTCACTGTTGGTGGCGGTGTAATTTAAGACAACCACTATGAAAACCTGGAGATTTCTAGACATATTTATACCCCAATGTTTATTGCTTCTTCATTCTCTATACTAAAGAAACAACTTAGTTGTCCATCAACAGATAAACAGATCACGAAAAATTAGCATATAAAAATGAAATAATACTCAGCTCTAAAGAAAAATGAAGTTAAAACATTGCAAGAAAATGGATTCACTTAGACTGCTGATGTGTGTTAAATGAGATCACACAGTCTCAGAAAGAAGTATTCTCTCCCATATGCATAATCTAGCCAATTATACATGCATTTGTGTATATGTGAGTACAGTATAACATAAAAAGAGAAAAAGAAGGGTAAGTATAAAAGGTCAAGGAAGGGCTGAATACAGGAAATGAATATGAGTTATGAAACAAGATATAAAGCTAATAAGATTTTTAGTTCTAGTTCTTTAATACATTCTTTTTGGTTTTGGTGGTGTTGGATAAGTACTTAAAATATATTTGATAGCTAAAGTGTAAAATTTAATGAGAAGCACCACAGCTTCCTTTCTAAATGCCTGTTCACACTGAACAGAAGTTCCCTGAGTTGTGTAGAGTTTGAGTCTGGTTAATTTTGGTGTGTGATGTTTTTATTTGCAAGATTTTAAAAATAAAGTTTATTAAAAACATTTGCTAATTGTTTATCTTTTTACATATATTGTGAATATTGCTTCCAATTTGTTTCCTGTCTTTGCATTTTGTTTCATGAGTCATATACCTAAGTAAGTCAAGGACCAGAAAGATAGCACTGTTGTGCTTCCAATCTTGGTTAAGACAATAAAGAAAACTACATTAATGCCTACCTGGTGGTTTAAGTATTTCAAATAAATGTTTAAGGTTCTGTTAATGGTCGTCCATCAGTTTGAGACCTAGATTTGAATAAGCCTTCATCACTATTCAGGTGCCTTGTTTTGTTCCTATTCCTTCACATATTTATTTTGTGTTGTAGAATTTGCCAGTATTTTGATTTTGGTTCCTAAATTTTGTTTTGTATCTTATGATGGTAGTGTGTGTGTGTGTGTGTGTGTGTGTGTGTGTGTGTGTGTTTGTGTGTGTGTGTATCCTCAGTTTTCAAATAGGTATCAAGAACAGAAAACATAGACTATATCTTCACCCATTGTTGACTTACTGAGTGGAAGCTTTTTAAAAAAATAATTATTATAATAATGATAGCTATTATTATTTTACTATTTTATTTCCCAACTACTATTTACACTCCCTCCTCTCCTCCCAGTCCCTCCTCCTCACCTCACCTCCCACTGCCCCTCATCCACCTCATCTACTACTCCTCCATTTGTATTCAGAAAAGGACAGGCCTCCTATAAACTTAGTGTTACACAGAGAGAGACAGAGAGAGAAAGTCTACACATAACTGTAGACTATATGCTACGACACTAAAATGCCTGGCAAAATATGTTCACTGGTACAATAGTGGTGTCGATGTTATTAGAGGTTACTCAGTGACTTCTGGAATAAAATTGAGGTCTCACTAACAAGAAAGAATACATGCTTACTATCATGGTTATGTCTTTTGTCAGTTTGACACAAGCCAGAATCATTTGGGAAGAGGGAACTTCAATTGAGAAAATGCCTCCAATGGCTTGGCCTATAGGAATTACCTAGGTATGTAGAGTATATTTTCTTGATGTACTCTAAACAGATTTTTATTCAAAGACTACTGCATCTCACAGCCTTGATCAGAGAAACTTCCCTCTGTGGTGGGCAAATTAAAGAGTAGACTCATAGTCAGGGAGTAAGCAACTGCTGAGTGTTTGACCTCAAATGAGACATCTATGATGTCATCTTTTCTGAGGCCCTGAGGACCACTGCAGAAGAGAAGATGGAAGGACTGTGGGAGCTGAAGGGTGAAGGATAGTGTTGTGGGAAAGTATCACCTGGATTTGATATGACCCCGCAACAATGGACACATGGCAGYTTTGACTACTTAAATGGGCTTGTGGGGCGGGAGAGAACCTGAAAAGAGAGAGATAAAGGTAGGCATAGACCTAAGCCTCAACACATGAACTGGTAGAGAACATTTTCTACTAAAACCCTATCATAAATACACACACACACACACACACACACACACACACACACACACACACCTCAGGTATACATGAACTCTTGAAATCAATTACTCAGAGATACTACCCACAAAGAAACTATTTAAGACTTTTGAGTTATCTGGGGTGTGAATTAAAAACACGATGAAAAGAGTGAATCAGTTATGCTTCAAAAGAATTAATATTTACCGTCTTGTTCAAGAACATATCCTAAGAAAATGAAGTGTCAACAAATACTTGTGCACTAAAATTTGTATGGCAGAAACTATCTCACCAAAATCTCATTTCTCCTTCTTCCATAGTAATTGAAGCACCAAGCACATAGATAGCCCATTCTGGTGTACTTTTAGGCTTCACTTTCTGTATATGCCATTTCTGTCCCAGTGTGCTTTAGAAGCAGGCATACCACGTCCTGTATCATTTTCTTTTCCTGTGAGTCTGAATATAGATGTTCAATGGATACAATTTTCAGCAAGATGTGTAGAAAAAAAAATCTCATCTGCTTTCTTACATGACTTTGTTAAGTAAAACTGTGACCTGACTTGCAATTCTTTCCATTAATTGAAAGAAAAACAAAATTTTCTCATTTTACATTTAGTCAGCTTATTTTTAACAGAAATTGGCATTGTCCCAACTAATGCAATGCAATGCAGTGTCATCAGTATTAAGAAACTATCAAAACAATCCAGCATTAGAGAACTTCCAAAAATGGAAAGTGCTGTAGTCCTCATAAAGCATGCTTACAATAATTCAGGAGGACTCGTTATGTAAGGTAAAATGAGAAAGGAGGACACGCATACACGTACATGTGCAATGCATTCTCTATGATGCTAAGGAAGACACATTGGTAGTTTAAAAGACTTAGTGGCTGTCTTCTGGTGACTAAATAATCTGTGAGCTTCTCTCAATTGATTCTTCTGTGCACTTCCCATTTTTTTCTATAAAATTATAACTATTGTGATAACATTCATGATTATAATAGTGTTATCATCATAAGGAATCATGAAAACGTGAAAAGGAATCTGATGATTCCATAAAGAGACTAACAATGGTTTGTCTGCAATGCTATTAGATAAAACAGAATGCAAAGCTGCAAAGGCATAAACACTCTTCTCGCCTTTGAATGCAGATCAGAAAAGGGGAGCCCTAGCTGCTGTGTTAGAGGTTTCTGGGTGTTTTCTTGTTGGAAAGCCTTTCTTCCCTAAAGGCCAATAAAACCATGATAATTTAACCTAGTTATCTTCAACTGTTTATACTTCTCAGTGTTTATTTAACTAATCACTGAGACTTTATTGTCAGACACGAGTAAGACTTTTCAAGATCAGGTAATTTTAGCATTGTAATGTAGAATGTTTTGTTCTGAGTTTTTTTTTTTCCTCTCGTCTCAGTTTATCTTTGACCAATCATCTTTTCAGATTCCAGACAAGGTAATCTGAGGGACAGAACGAAGTATTGCTGGTGACAAGTTTATTTAACCTAATATCGCTCTGGCTATTTGCCTTAGTCTCCTTTCTTTGTGGCTACTGCATTCCAGCTAGCAGTTCAGGGCTGTTTACAAGCCAATGAAAGTGATGATGCAGGCATGCGCGTATCCTCTGGGAGCTGGTGATGGGCTTTTGGCAATGGCACATCCTCCTGCAATGTTGGCTGCTTAAAGCCTATTAGTGGGATGCCACATAGACTGAGAGTGTTTTACTTGGAAAGGAACACATAAGCCTTACTGCTTTCAGCATATGTTCCTCCAAACACTGCACACAGTGCAAAAACCCTGCAAACACCCCCTGATTCCCCTGCACCCATTTGAACTCTGAGATGCCAGCTGCTACTTCCCTTCTTCCCGTTGTTGATCCATCCCAGCTCAGCTGAAATGAAAATTAACCAATTAATTTTGGGGGGGACAAACAAGCTGAAAGGTAATAATGGGGTTTTGCAGTGTCTACCTTTGCAAGAAAGAGGAAATTAAGTATCCTACTTGCTTGTATATCACTTGTGTGACTGCTCTTTTACTGCAGAGGGACACTACCTAAGCTACAACAGTTCACCCAGAAAGACTTAGGAGGAACTCTGTTGGATGACCTCTCATGAGATTAAGTACATGTTAGACCCTAAGAATGGAAATCTCATGTTCTTTCCTGCAGTTTCTTTTTTAAATCTCTCTAAATGGAAAGTGGTTGTGTACAGTACTCTAGCAATGTGTTCATGGTACACAAGATAACTTACAGAGAATAGATTTTTTAAAAAAAATTAAATTATTGGCTATATCACAGTAAGTTGAAGGGAAGGGTATTATTAAACCAGACTAATCTGAACATGTCTTTTGTTTTAAAGGAAGAAAAAGTTCTAGGTTCACTAAGGGAAGGTCTGCTAAGTTCGAAATGCTATGGCATGATGCAAATATGGGTAAGCCCATCAAGTACTTCAAAGGGCACAGTGCTGCTGTGTCACAGAGCTGGGGGTATTTGAAGCTGTGGGAATAATCTTGCTATAACTTTGGGGTTAAATTTTCCTTAAATTTCCACTTAATAAGGTTCCACTTAATAAAGGACTATTCCTTAGCAAAATTATGAAGTCGGTAACTTAACTTCTATACGTTCCGTCTCTTCTTTTTCATCCCCCCAGGTCTTAACATGTCTTGTCTCCTTTACTTCGCTACTCTATCTTCTCTGCAAAGAAAAGATGCTTACTGAAGGATCTGATGTCTCCAGGCAACTATGGCCATGCTAGAAAAGATGGGAAAGTCAAGAATTGTGGAAAGACAGGCTCTATATATCTTTGTCTAAAATAATTTTAGTCATCTGTCAGTAGATGGGAAATGTAACAGTGAAATCTTACCGTTTAGTCCTTTACTGGCTCGAGTAGATTTTGAGGCCACAGATAATCCTCTAGGCACAATACTCCAGAGGTCCAGGAAAATTATTCCAACAGTATTTCATCACCCCCTTCCTTTCTGGTAAGTCTCAAGCTCTGATGCAGTTCTGGAAAAATGTGGTCCATTTTCCTGTGTGTCCATCACATAGAACCCACTACATTGGTTTATCCGTTGATTATGACTTGCATCTAATGTTGGCCAATAAACTGTCCTCATTATAAAGAATCTACTTCTAAACTTAAATTCCAGGCAGAAATCCATAGAAACTGATTGCTTGGCATTACAAATATATTCTCCCTGGAAACTCAAAAGAAGGTAAAGTCATCACTGACAGAGTGGGGCTTGTTGAGGTGAAAGAAGACCTCGAGACAGACTTCAGTGTGATCACAAGTTTCCATCCTGTATGAGGTAGTTTACAAAAATAATAATAAAAAAAAGAGTATTCCATTTTCAATTTCTCATAACAAAGGAACTTTTCATGGTCACGTTTCTCTCCAGGGAGGGCAAGCTCTTCCAAGCACACCACACCCTTGAACCATGCAGGCCAACAAGAGTTAAACTAAGATTCTTTAAAGTCCCTAGAGGGAGTGATCCTGCCAAGTTTTTCCAGTGGAAAGTTTCAGATGTTTCTATTTCTGGTCTAATGGCAAGGCCCCTCCACTTTCTTCCCGGTTCTCCTTGTGTGCTTTTGTGTTGTTAATGCAGTTTGGAATAAAAGTATAGCCTTTAAATACATAAGGAAAATAGTGCTGAAAAACCATGGGTCTGACTTGTTCATACTTATGTTGCTTTTCATCACCTCATCCGCTATCCCTCTGCCTCATTTCTCTGCAAGGGAATTTGGCCTCTCAGCTCCTCCCACCATTCTCATTTCCCTAATTGCTTTATTCCCTTGACACCTCCAGACCCGCTTACCCTACCTCCACTCTGTAGGAGCATTCTACCCTCTAAGATCAAAGGCCCTCCTCAAACCCAGTCCTTTCCACCGACATTTAAATGATGACTCCCCCTGCCTCCATTTATGTTCCAAGATTCCAGCATCCTGCATCAAAAACATGTCCAGAGAAGATGAATAACTTTGTTAGCCTAGTCTGAAGCATTGCTACAGAAGAGAGACGCTTTCTGTGAGGAGCGCTCTAAGGCTTTAATTCCTGGCCCCTAAAACTTCCAAATTCTATATGGATGGCAAATGCAAGTGAGGAACTCAGCTCCTTGAGGAACCTGGCACAGTGAGTTCTATGACTGTTCCAAGAAGTCTTCATGAATTCCGTTCTCTTTAAAGCAATGCCTTCACTGAACTCTCCAGCGAAAGCCAGTGTTGATATATTTTGAGCAAGTTAGTGAGAAATAGTGATAAGCATTTGTCTGTCTCTTGCTGTGATTGTTCCATCTGCTCTCCTGAGCTTGAGAGAGGCTCTGCAGGCTGGTGACATCCTACTGAGGACACTGCTTTTCCTCTTCACAAAGCAAGGGGACGTTCCCTCTGAAAGCATCTCATCCTACAGAGGCTGAGGTGTGCCACTGTTCACACTCCCCCTGGGAAGGACTCACTGTTCAAGAGGACTCTTTCATTTTGATGTATTCAGATGTGTTCTAACACACTGGCAAATAGGAATCACACCCTTTCTAGATACAACTGTGCCCTAAATAAGGAATCTAGATGAGAGCTTGCACAGAGCCATTTACACATACTAGTCTTGTGATCTGTCCTTATTCTATACTGCCTAGTTAGGAATCACTCACTCTGCTGGAGGAAGACCTCCACTTCAGACATAGTCTATCAATTAGCCAAGCATAGGAATAGTAAGAAAGGACTGTTTGGGATGTAAAAATTGCCTAGTACACAGCTCTTAGGTTTGCCACTGGGAAGAGCCAGTNTTTAAACAGTATCTGGAACTTCATACAGCTTCATTAGTATTATTCATCAACATTATTATCATTGTCATTATTATTCTTGTCTCCATACTATTACTTGGGTAATCTCACTTATTCCCATAATCATAAGAGGCATTTATCCATAAAATAACCTCAAAGCTGATCTCTTCCCATGACCTTTGTATTAGTCAAAATTATCCATCCCTCCCCCCCCGACAAAAACAAACAGAAAAAAAGGAGACAAAACAAGGAGAGAGAGAATTCATTATAGAATTTGTCTTATGTGATTGTGGAGGCCTTGAAGTGTCACAGTATGCTACTGATACTGGAAAAGCAGAACCAGTGGAGGAAACGAGTCTGAGGCGAGAGAACCAGGAAGCCAGTGGGTATAGTTCCCACTCTGAGGTTGAAGGCCAAAGAACTAGGAATTGTTGCTGAGTCTGAAGGCCCAATGAGTTAATCCATGTAAAGCGTGTGGCATGTAAGTCCTCAGTAATGGTTTGCTGCTGTCCTAAGAAAGCAAACAACACTGAGAAATCAGTGGCCAGTTTTTGTTGTTTGTGTTTTTTTTTTTTTTTTTTTTTTTTTTTTTTTTAAGTTTCACAGAGAAAGTGAAGCCCAGGCTGTGTTTTATTTTTCAGAAGTGGTAGCTAGCGTGGTCAGCTAGGCCCAAAAGGCTAGAAGGCTAGAAGCCTAGAGGGCTGAAGAAGGCCATTTTCTTTCCAGTCTATTTTGGGCTCATCAACCTAATCAAAATTTATTCAGAATCCTGACCCTGTGAACTTTGTTCTTTCTCGAAGCTGCAATGTTTTCCATATATCATGTGCTTCTATTGATGTGCCCAGAATATCAAGGACATAAGAAATGGGGCTGAAGAGAGAGTCAGAAGCAGCAGGAGCTGCTAGCGTGGAGAAATGGCAGGGCACAAAGAAGAGTGTCCCATATGCACCAAGTCTCTGTCCAACTGACCTGTGGCTGGCTGGGGAGGACAGGGAGAGAGCCCGAGAGAAAGTCAGGCTCGAAGGAAAAGGGGGGCTGCTGCTGAATTAAAAAACACTTAGAAGCTGGAGACAAGATGATGAAGAGAGCTGGAAGCTGAACGAATAGAAAGCAAACTTAAAACTTTACAAAATATGCACTCTCCAATTAAACCAGCTTAGCGCAACTCCACAAAGTCCCAGAAATCATTTAAGAGTCCCTTTAAGTTACACTTGTTGTGAACATTAGCATTAGTAGGTTTTGTAGACGCATTTCAGAAAGAGTCCAGTGAAAGGGCTACATGAAAGACTGCCAGTAGGCCAAGGATGCCATCCATAGCCATAGATCACATCAAAGAGTTGAAAAGAGAAAGGAAAGGACCAGCCAGCAGCCTAGTTTGTAACTCTAGAGAGAAAGAGGCGGGCCTGATGTTTGGCTCTGTAAGCTTGCAAAGAGAATTTTTAATGTCTCATGATGCCCCTTGCTTGACAACGTCTGTGGGAAGGGGCCAACACAATGTGACATTTTGGTATCTAGAATCAGTACATAATTCCTTCCTGGAGTCCTTGCACTGTTTCCTTGGGATACAGCCTGGCTTGATGATGATGATAACCGGTGTTTAGGGCCTGCCTTGCTTTTTATGTATTCATGAGTACAGTCTGTATGCAAACTTTAGAGCAATTCCCTGCTTCCTGGAAGCAGCCAGAAGAGCTGAGAGCCACGGTGTGGAGGAAGGGAGGAGGCACACAAGCTAGCTGAGTTCCAAAAATTCAGCAAGCCAAAGCAGGACCTTAGAGACTGAGATTGCTTTCACGAGAATAAAGGTCCACCTGAAATGGAGACCTGGGTTCCTAAAGCTACACACATGAGAGCCCTGTGGTTTCTTGTTTGCTTTTGTGTTGTTGTTGTTGTTGTTTAACCATTGGCCTGAAATGTTTCCTTAGTGTAACTAAACAAACAGAACTTAAAAAAGAAATCTATATGAGTCATGTTAATTTTCTTCATTTTGTTGCAATATATTATTACTGTATCAGAGGGGTACAGAGAAAAGAATGTGATTTTTTTATGCCAGCAGGCTACCAATCTGCATGATTTCTGTGTGTCACCAACACTCTTAAAACAGATTAGAGTGAAAATAAAGGTTTTAAAAATAACATTCTGAACAGAAGAAATAGCCTATTTCAGCTTTTCAGTGTGGGGAAGCTAAGGGTCTCAGAATGAGTCAGCCAAATTGACTTGCTTCCCCCAGGTCTTTGCATATCTTTCCCCTCCCTTCCCTTCCCTTTCCAGCATGTCCCTAATCGCCACTCACTCAATGCCTGGACCTTGCTCCAA
>BDUI01006667.1:36093-47048 GCA_002335545.1 Apodemus speciosus
TATGTGTTTCTCCTTGCTTAAAAAAGGTTGATTTTCCTGCATGGAAATCTAAGTGAGCTAACATCAAAAGAATGTCTGCTACAGCTCTTCTAGGGAAAACTTTAGTCACTGTGGAGTAAGCACTAAACAGTACTGTGGAAATCATTTAACTCAATCTTTTCATCTCAAAGAACTGAGACCTACAGGGACTCCATGTCATTTGTCCAATCTCATAGATAGTTTGGAACAGAAACACATCAAAATCCTAAGTCTTCTGATCTTTACCATAGTCTTCTTTTAGGTACATCAGACTGACCCCTCATTGGAACACTATTTCAAAGAAAAAAAACTGTGCAGTTAATACAAGTCCTTAAAAATATAACGAGTCAAGCTGGAAGTGGCTGTACAAGTCTTTATTCCCAGCATTTGGGAAGCCGAAGCAACCAGATATCTGTGTTCAAGGATGGCCTGGTCTACTGAGCGAGTTCCAGAACAGCCAGGGCTACACAGAGAAAYTCTCTCAGCAATAACAATAACAATAACAATAATAATAAAATAATAATAATAGAATGAGTCAATGACAGTTGATAACAATTCTCCCCCAGCTATTTTCATAACATCTTATAGTACTGTAAGGGCAAGTCAGCAAGGAGGAAGCTTCCAGCTTTATTTCTCTCTGCTGCAGTCAGAATGTATGGTTCCTCCAACTCTAAGGTCTGGATAACTAAGTTGTGTAGACAACCTACATCAATGGTAATTGCCTTTATTGTTCTATAGACCTCAAGGGTCTGATAGGCCATTCCTGGAACTTGAATTTTCATTTACTAACCTAGAGCTTCTATGGCCAGCTTTATCCCCTATGCAGGATACCTATGCTCATCTTTTTAATTTAATTTAATTTTTTTTTTTACCAAGGATCAGATTTTCTTTTGGCTTATTCATACACTATTAGTTTTGGGTAACATTCTTCTCCACTCATTTTTCTCCCTCTCTCCATGTCATCTCTCCCCACTTAAGCCCTTTAATCTCCATATTTCTCCATCTACTTCCATATCACATGTGTTCTATTAGTCTCCACCCTTAATGAAGATTTTTTATTCCACTCTCACAGGTCCCTTTCTTATTTTCTCATCTCTACGCACACTGATTTCCATGTAAATGCATATATGGAAACATTGAATCCAGGACCCACAAAGAGAGTACATGTGGTATTTGTCTTTCTGAGCTTGGGTTACTTAAAATATTTTCCAATTTCATCAATTTTCATGCAAACTTTTTAATTCAATTTCTATTTATAGGTGAGGAAAATTCTACTTCTGTGTGTATTATATGTTATATATAACATTTATACATATATTTCCACTATCAATTTATCATTTTATACATATCTAGGTATATTCCATTCCCTTTTTGTTGTGAATAGAGTAATAGTAAACTAGGCAAACTGTGCTCACTGGTGTAATAGTATTGGTCTGTTACTGGAGTAACTAACCACTTTATGATTGAAATTGAGGCCAGCTCCATGGTAAACTCGCATCTAGTACTGTAAAACCAGTATTTTAGTTACTTTTCCAGTTACTGTGACAAAATGTCATGACAAAAACAACTAAGGTGAGAAAGGGTTTCTTTGGCTCACAGTTGCAGGATGGAAGTCATGGCAACAGTTGCTTGAGGCAGCTGGTAACATGGTATTTGAAGTCAGGAAGCAGAAGGAAATAAGGGTTGATGTTCGGCTACTTTTCTCCTTTTAATTTTTTTGTTGCTCTGGCAAAATACGTGACCAAAAGCAGCTTAAGGAAGGATATGTTTATTTTGGTTCAGTTCGATGGTACAGGATACAGTCCATCGTGGCAGGAGAAGCATGTCTCTAACAACAGTGTGGTGGTAGAAGCATGCAGCAACTGGTCACACTGGGTGATTGTAAATCCAACCAAGTTGCCAATCAAAACTAATGGCCACCCAAATCTTCTAGCATATAGAGCAATAGGGGAAAAAAGGATAGGATGGCAAAGGGAGCATGCCTGGTGTGATTTGGCTGGAGGAAGGTAAAAGCACATTTTGAGCAATTACCACAATTTAGACATTGTCCTTGGAAGTGGCCACATTGTGCTCATTCCTCACAACATATCCTTGTGGTACATAGTACCTTCCCTATTTTACACATAAAAAATCTGAGGCCAAAAGCTCAACAGTAAGGTCACATAGCTAGTATTTTAAATCCAGATAGCACAGGTTATATTTGTGCATAGGACCATTTGACTCCAAAGATACTACTCTAAATTACTTCAAGTCAATACTCAATAACAGTAAAAAAAAAAAAAAAAAAAAAAAAAAAAAAAAAAAAAAAAACATCTCCTGTGTTCCACAGGTGAACAATGGATTAAGACCATGAGAGATTATGTTCTAGCAGCTGTAGATAATGTAAAAGGTACACCCACAATTTAATTCCTCCTTAGCCATCTTAGCCTTTCTCTCCCTTTCCTGTAAACACCCCTGCTGAGATGTTAACGGATGACTAATTTCTTACCCAACAATTCAGTGCTAGTCAATACTAGTTTAAGGCATTAACTACCTACAAATAAATGTTGCATCTTAGAACTTCCCCCTTGTCATTTTACTCCCGTTTAGACTTTTCTCAGAATAAATGTATGTGAACACTTAGCAATAAAATTAGAAAGGCCACTATAATCCCATGTTGTTCTTTAAAGTATTTGAGGCTGCATTTGTGAGTACAAACTGATAAACTCTGACTTAGTTACAAAAAAAGCAACTTGATTTTCTCTTTGCTATTTTATCATGCTCAGCAGCCTCAGTGTCCCTAATATTATTAAAGCTAAGTTTTATTTACCTTAGAGTTAAACATTTTTGTGAGGGCTGACTCTAACTTCTTAAATGTCTTCACATCCCCTCCCCCAAATAGTGTATCAGGGTCCAGAGGTAAAACTTGTACACCAACATACCTGTGAGAGAGAATTTTTGCTGAAGGTTCATCTCTGGTTTCTCTATGTCTTCTGATGAAATGTCTGTAACTACAGATGGCCATTGTGGGTCCTGCAGCAGTGTCGACAGCAGGTTGTTTCAGAAGTACCTGGCATTTTGGGAGTCTTGCAAAAATACATTGCAAATGAAATCTGTCATTATTCTGTTTGCAGTTAGCTCTCATCCATCCTTTTGCTAATCCCAGCCCTCTTCTTAGTAATCTTTCCTTTCTTAAGGTTATATACCCTACCAGGACATGTGGGAACTTGTCACCATCCTTGTAGCTCTTCAAAAACCAGTGAACGAGCCCAGTCTTCTTAGTTTTATTATGTCACTGTGGCCATTTCTTCTCTACTACAGGTACTCTGTGTTAATGTGGAACACCATATGAATTATCTCTCCATGATTTATACTCAGGAAAGTTAATCAGACATCTTAGTGGAGTATGGAGTTGCCATCTTTATTTTATAGAAGCATTTATTTTGGCTTATTGTTACAGAGGTATAAGAGTCCACCATGAATAAGAGACATGGCAACAACTGTGAGGCATAACAGCAAGAGCAGTAATCTGAGAACTCGCATCTTCATAGCAGAGATGATATGAAATACATAGCAGAGAATTAACAGAAAGTGCAGTGATACCATAGACACTCAAATCCTGTCTTTAGTGATGTACCTTCTCCAGTATGTCTCCATTTCCCAAAGGTTTCACATCTAGAATCACCACCTTAAGCAAGGATATCTTCTTCTACAACCATTCCAAGCTCCTCTGAGCATCAAAATAGCAATTGGTTTCCTGAGCTTCAGTGCCTTCTCCTATGTTAGCAGCTCCCATGTTCTCTACACAATGACTGATGAGCAGGGAAGGAGTATGTTCACACTGCTATATTTTGTTCTTGGCATGTAAAGAGACTCTTCAACTTCATCAAAGCCAGGCTTTTGAAATATTAACTGAGTGTAAACTCAGATAATCACAATTTGAAACTCAGAGGTGAACAATAAAGTCCTAGGTCATAAAGTCTTCCACTGAAACAACTGATTCACTAAATGGAAGATGCAAGCAGACATTATCAATAGCAATTGGAAAATAATGTTGAACACAGAAAAATATATAGGAATTTTTTTCTTTTCATGCAACTTTAATCAAAAAGTAGTTCAAAGCGCCTATCTCATGAGCAAGACATTTTTCTGGGTGTGACAGGAGGATCATGAAATTGAAGTCAGTCTTAGACACATAAGACTTTGTCTAAAAAATGAATAAAATGCCCCAGTTCAGTAGCTGGTATCACAAAATTACTGTAAAATAAAATAATACTATTTCCACATTATGGAAAAATCACTTTTAGCTAGATTTAATACAATTACACACCAGCATCATTTAGTCTGAAAATAAAGTATTATGTCTACCTGTTTTTGTCTGGATAGTTAGGAGTTAACCTGAAAATCCTATTATTTTTCAAAATTTATGACTCAAAATCCTATGAGTCCAATTTCCTGCCTTAGTGAGTAGAGTATAGTAAGTTATATTAGTGAACAAAATTTAATATTTGAAGATTACAGATATTGCTGGATCTTGAAGTTATTTTTCCAACCATCAATGGCATCAGTCCAGACTAGTGAGGTAGTTGTAAAAGGTTTTAAAGATTGTGCTTGATCCATACGAATACACAGCATGCTAGAAGTTCGATAAAAATAAAACATTAGAAGATGGTTATCTTTGATATATCTTATTTGGCAAAACTACAATTTCCTGAAAGTCTTGACTAATTAAGAGTCCTTTTAAAAAAATGTTGTATTAGTCATTTGGATACTTGTTTCAGGTTTGTAGTAATGAGATTTTTAACTTTATCATATAAAATTTTACTTCAGATAATTCTGTAGCCTTCTTGGCTATACCAGTAATCCTTATTGAATAATCTTTAAGACCATTAACCATTACCAGTTTGCAATGAGTTTTTATCTTTTAAAAATATACCTTTAATAAACCATTTATGAGCTTTTTAGAACCCCTCAAATAACATATTACATCAGTGTTATTATTCTTAATTTCTCCTGATTTTATTGTCCTACCCATATTTTTCATAATCAGCATGTTTTTTCTAATTTGAAAGAAGCTGCCATTACAAAGGGATTTTTAGAGAGGCCACTGGGAATGTTTTGTCCTTCCTCTCAAAGAGAATAATTACATATTCCACTTAATTAAAAGCTTGATGTTTTAAAAGGATCTCAAGTTACAGCCAGGCAAAAACATGAAAGGTAGAGTCACTTACACGCTTGTGTGAGAGCTAATATCTCTTTTATTTTAATTGCTAAACAAATTCTGCAGACTTGAAAAGGGCTAGTTTGACAACCCGGGACCAAAGGTGATTTGCTTATTAGCCATTATAGTCTTAACCAGTTGAAAACATTTTGAAACTAAAAGGGGAAGTAACTGTAGGGTTTCTGAGTAATAGGAGTGCAGGGGAAAGTTGCCTAGCAATTAAGGCAAAACTTGTATTATAAAAAGAACAACACATCCCTTTTTTACTTACCCATTACTCCCATAAAGAAACTGTAGTTGATCTTATATCAGTAAAAGCCATTATATTAGGATACAGGTATCCATTTCTGAGCTCAACCATAAATTCCTCCCGGGAATTTGTTCCCCCATCCGCACCCCCACAGACAGGATTTTTTTCATGTAGCCCTGGCTTTCCTGGTTCTGTAGACCAGGCTGGCCTCAAACTCCAAAGTCCCAGAGATCTACTTGCTTCTGCCTCCTCTCAAGTGCTGGGATTAAAGGTTTGTGCCATCACATCCTGGTCCTCCCAGAAATTCTTGGGGGTAAGAAGGTGGAACAAATTATTGATTTCTGTGCACCAATACCAGGCTATTCCCAATTGTAAATGAAGAAGGGCTCAAGAATGTGACAGAAATTGTCTCAACAGTAGCTGAGCTGTTTCTAGTAATAGCAGCATGTGCAGGGAAGTCCAAGTGGGGGTCTGCTGAAGCCAAGAAGCACAAGACTTATCTGCTAACCACATTCAAACCTACACCTCACCAGAAAGCTCTATCCCAAATTCCCCAAGTAAGGCTCAATTCGGGGGTCAGTTTTTCCTAAAGCTTTCTGTAAAACAATTTTTTTAGTGGAAATATAAGCTTCATAGAGCAATAAGGGGAAAATATAAATCTCTTCTCCATCATGTACTCACTTTTCCTGCTGTGTTTTAAGCAAAAGAAAAACACATTAGAAATGAATCCAGTGCCAGACTCTGGCCTGCTCAGCTCTTGCTCCCTCTAATCAGGCCACAGTTGACTGACAGTCAGGAAATAAGCCCTTCTTTGAAGGTGCAGCCAGAGCAGGTTTACAGCAAATGACTAATATGATCTAATCTTTCAGCAATTTTGACAGTTTTTCAATTCTGGAAGATTCATATATGTATATTTAACTTTCTGATTTTGTCCTGAGCCTGTTCATTGAATTATCTTTCAAGATCCAATTTTCTCAAATATTGTAACCTTTTTCATTATCAAACTACAGTGTGATTCCAGGTTTCACAATGAGTCCAACCCAACAATATTCACGTGGGATACATTGAAATGCCAATGAAAACATCTAAAGGCCAAGGATTTATTGGTAGGAGTAGAAAACCACTTAATCATTTAATGAACTCTCACTGAACTGCCATTAGGTATGGTTGCCACTAGGTTAAGTGAGTGGTATCATCTTCCATCAATATCGAAGATATAGCTAAGGTCTGCACTGTCAAAAATGTGTGCATATGTACATGCCCACACCACACACACACATTCTCACTGATCTCCAAAATTACATTATTAGGGGGGAAAGTCTTGAATCCCATAATTAGAGATAAATCTTAGCAGGTGTTCCTTGTGTAAAGGAAAGGTTAATTTAAATCTATACTGAGTCGACAATGAATACATTACCACTATTCCTCAGAGAGCAGTTTAATAGGAAGAAAGAGTAAGAAGATACCAGGTCCTGTTAGAAACCTTATGGGACAGGGAGTAAGAATTGGTGACGGTGGGTGGGAGCAGTGAAATCACAAAGTGAAAAGGAGACAGTAACAAGAAAGGCCCAAGGCCCTAAAGACTGAACCTTGCCAATGAAATCATCTTACCAAAGGCAGCTCAGCCTGCAACTCTAGTACTAGCCAGGCTCTGCAAGAGTTTTACATTTTCTTTAGAATCTAGCAATTAAATATATATTCAAATGCACATTATTAAAATAAGACACTGATTCAAGTATAAAGCAGAATTACTAATCTTAAAATTGCCAAGGTTTTAACATATTAATTAGGTATTCCTGAAAGATTTTCAAGCTCACTGGTACATACAGTTTATTTTCTCTTTCTGACTCAAAATACATTTTAAAAATATATTAAGAACCCCGTTTTACACATTGATATCCCATCAGGTTGCAAAGAAGATTTATTTACAGTTTGGTGTACATGGTTCTGAAATTTGCCAACATACAAATCTGGCTCCAATCTACACTTATGTCCATCTTAATTTTCAGCAAGCTTGTGTGGTGTACAGATTATGCTGAAGAGAGTCAAGTGGGTAATAGAATACATCTCTCCCCTGAAGGCACAAATGAATAGTCGGAAAGCTGAAGACATCATTGACCACCTTCTCTGAAATTTGTTTCCCTGCCAAAGAGAAGTGTCCTCTCATGGATCCATTTCCTCTAACTTGTCAACCTTTGGACCGTAGCATTTGACCATTTTGGTAGAAGTGTTACACTCGTTTTGTTCCATCACTGTGTCTTTTAAAGGCTTAGTATAGTTGGTAAAGAGAACACTCACATACACCTGACAACATGAAGGCTTGTTATAAGCTCCACGGGAAACAGACACTTCATATTTAGAGAACCAAAAATTAGAGGAGGAGTTTGCCCCTATCCGTCATTCCTATGACAGACAGTAATCTCTCTCCTGCTGCTAGATTTCAGGGCAACAAGGGCTGTGTGAGTTGCTATGGAATTCATTATCATACATTTATGCTATAAAAATGCAATTGAGCTACCCTTCATGTGCACTATATTTACAATAATTATCCCAATAAAATCGTATTCAAATAAATGACTAAGAACCCCAAGAGAGAAAAAGAATTCTTCCCCATTATTGGATTATATCTCAGAAGTGAAGACAATAACAGTGCATAAACTAAGTACAGCAGAACACAGCCTTCTCAGGAATGGCATAGTTAGCATTTTGCTTCTGCATGCCCGCCTCCTAGTCAAAGATCTTTGAAAGTAATGTCGCATTAGACAAATCAGGTCACAGTCCAGTCAGCTCAACTGAGTCTTCATGCTGCTTCACTATGTTAAAGATAAAGCAGGAATGGAGCAATGAGGAGTATAGTCTACTACATGTGGCTTGAACCAACACCATGACCTTAATAGGTCTTATTCTGTTGTCTGTGGTGTGATCATAAAAAAGAGAAAGAGGTGTAAGAATATGTTCTATGGCGGTGTTGTAAGGTGTGTAAGGGAAGGGAGTGCCTCATCGGGCCCATGCCAAGGCATCCCTTCCCCCTGAGGGACCAGCCACACAATGGTATAGCATAGAATAGAGTTTATTTAGGGCATGGGGAGGGAAGTTAAGAGAGTAGTAGAAGTAGAGACAGGCAGAGAGAAGGGGAGAGTACAGAACTAGAGGCCGGCCATGACCACATGGAAAGAGGGGTGAAGGGAATGGGGAGAGAGGGGGAGCAAGGGGGCAAGAGAGTAAGAGAGAGAGCAAGAGAGTAAGAGAGGCAAGAGAGGGAGGAGGATCAAGAAGACCCTTTTATAGTGGGCCAGGCCTACCCGGCTAGCAGGAAACTATGGGGAGGAGCATACCTGGCTATTGCCAGGTAACTGTGGGGGTGGAGCCCAGACAGAGTACCAACAATCTGGACAATAGGAAATGTTCCACTTGAACACAAGGTCACTCAATATTTCTGTCCACTGAATTTGGAAACATTACAATTAACATTCAAATAATTTGAATGTGTAAAATATAAGATGAATGCAAGATGGAATTACTCTTTCTGACTCCATAGGAAAATTATGCTCATTGGGAAAAAATAATGCCTAATCTTCTGCCATGCATAGGCATGTTAGCTTTTCATTGCAATAGAAAAACAGAAAACACAGGCTACTTGTGAAGAAGTTATTTTCCTCACAGTTTGGAGATTTAATACTAGGTCAACACACTGGTCAGCTTCTGCTGATGGTGGTGCATAGCTTCACATCATAGTGACCTTGTTGAACCAAGAAGCAAAGGAAGAGTCGGAAGGCTCATTCTTTCTATAATAGCCCTCTTGGGAAAACCATTTAATCTTGCCTTGCTCAGTATTCTATTGCTGTGAAGAAACACTTTGGACAAGACAACCCTTATAAAAAAGAAAGCATTTAATTGGGGCTTGCTTACATTCTCAGAAGTTTAGTCCATTTTCATCGTGGAGGGGAGCATGGTTGCACACACAGAGATATGGTAGCTCAAAGTTCTACATCCAGATCCAAAGACAGCAAGAAGAGTGAAATACTGGGCCTGGTTTTAAGCTTTCAAAAACCAAAGCCCACTCCCTCAATGACACACTTCCTCCAAAAGGACACACCTACTCCAAAGAGTCCACACCTCCTAATCCTTTCAAACAGTGCCACTTATTAAGCATTCAAATACATGAGCCTAAGGTGGCATTCCTATTCTAACCAGTTCCTTAACTCAAGAATTTCTTGTAAGGCTCATTTAATAAAAATCCCCCAAACTCCCAAAATTGTCATGCGTGGACCCTTTGGGGACATACAACCAAATGCAGGTAACAGTACTGGAAATTTGAGAAGAGCTCCCAGAATGATTACCCCTTATGGGTAAGCTAATCTTGTCCTAGTTTTGGACAAAACAAAATTAAGCATTCCCTAAATTAATACAGTAAAATGCAAACCTTCAACAAGACAGTAATAATATCCAGTATCCAACAAATGCAAAATAGTATATGACCACTCAGAGAAATGACAAATGACAGAAAAAGATGCAAACTGACAGTGATTAAAAAAAAAAAAAAAAAAGAACTAGCAGCCAAAAAAAGAACAGCTGGTAAAATATGTTCAAGAGTTTGAAGGAAAATGTGAATACAACAACAAAAGAAGTAATAATTACCAAAATAACCAAGTGAAAATTACTAGAGATGGAAAATATGTTGCAATATATTTTTCACCAAATGGAATTAACAACAGATTACACAGTGGAGAAAATGTATAACTTGAAAATGGAGTAATTTAAAATTATCCCTAAACTAATGTAAGAAAAATCAAAATGGACTCAAGAGTATATAAAAATATAAATTAGATTATCATATAAGTAATTGAAGTAGGTGACATACACCATCCACCTATTTGGAGTTCTTTCATAATAGTCATTCATATTTCCCAGAAGTCTAAGTCCATTTTTGTTTTCTAGGGGTATTACTTACTGCATCTAATAATGCATATCAAAGAAGAAAGTCTGGGAATTATTATATTTCTAGTGGAGATCCCCAGATATCACAATTATTTCCTGGAAGCCCAGGAAGTAGTCGCAGTGGTCAGTCACATTAAGTTGTAACTGATAATCAGATCCAAGGGTTTTAAGGAGGTTCACTAGTTAGTTTATTGTCAACTTGACACAAATTGGAATCATCTGGAAAGAGGGACCCTCACCTGAGAAATTGCTTCTATCATATCAACCTATTAATAACTCTGTGGAGGCATTTTCTTATTTAATGACTAATGAAGCAGGGCCTAGCCCACTGTGGACTGCACCACACATGTGATGRTAGTCCTGACTTCTTTTTTTTATTTTCTGTATTCTTTGTTTACATTCCAAAGGCTTTCCCATTTCCCAGTTCCCCCCTCACCATATGTCCCATAAGTCCTCTTCCCTCTGCCCATTCCCCAATCACCCCCCACCATTTCTCTGTTCTGATACTCTCCTACAAAACTGGATCCAGTCTTTTCGGGACCAAGGTCT
>BDUI01006668.1:46437-60786 GCA_002335545.1 Apodemus speciosus
TGTTGACTCATATTCTCCTGGAATTCTTTAAATGATTTTTGTGTTTCCATTGTAAGGGCTTCTAACCTATTCATGTTCCCCTGCATTTCTTTAAGAGATTTGCTTATGTCTTTTTTGTGTTCCTCTAGCCGGATCATGATCAGTGTTTTTAAGTCCAAATCTTGTTTTTTCTGGTCTGTTGGGATATCCAGGACTTGCTGTGGTTGGAGAATTGGGTTCAGATGCTGCTATATTGCCTTGGTTTCTGCTAGTAATGTTCCTACATTTGCTTTTTGCCATATGTTTATCTCTGTAGTTAGTTGGTCTTGTTACTGGCTGGTGTTTGAAGCTCCTGTGAGCCCTGTGTTTGGCGCTGCTGTTGCAGAGGACGACCGTGCCCCTGAGGTGGAGACTGGAAGGTTTCCACTACTGGCCCCTGAATTACCTCCTCAGCTCTGTTGGGCCGGACCCAAGTCTCCTCCTGGCTTGGTGCTGGACATGCAATTGGCCTCTCGCAGTCTCCTCCTGGCCTGCCTAGATGCCAGCTCTTAAGAATCAGATCTTTTTCTTCACAGATCTGGGCTTGTCTGTTAGATCTTTTTGGTGACTTGGGCTCCTCTGTTGGTTCTTTATGGTGACCTGGTCAGGCCACCAGCTCCAAGATGGTAGCAGGTCTCGGGGCTCTAACTATGGGATTCCCTCCAGGAATGGAGCTTCCCTGGTTGGACTGTTGGAGCCTAGATGGTGGTGCTTTCAGTCCACAGGGCTCTGTCTGGTTAGTTGTCAGTGGTGCCCCAAGGCAAGATAGCGGCCTCCTCTGTAATACAGGCACAGACCCCGTGCAAGTTGGTGGCTGCGCGGGTCTGCTCAAATACTGCCTGCTGAGCTGATCTGGCTCTGGGTGTAGGCAAGAGCCTGACAGGTTAGTTGATGTTAGACTTGGACTCTGTCCACGTTCCTTGCCCCAGCTGCCAGCTGTCTGCAGTGACCTGAGGTAAGATTGCCCACTTTACGATTTCTTTATCGTTTCTACTTCCAATTTTAGATCCTGGATAGTTTCATTCAGTTCCTTCACTTGTTTGTTTGTATTTTCCTGAAATTCTTTAAGGGAATTTTATTTTTGTTTCCTCTTTAAGGGCTTCTACCTTTTGACCTATATTCTTCTGTATTTCTTTAAGTGAGTTATTTATGTCCTTCTTGAAGTCCTCCATCAGCATCATGAGATGTGATTTTAAGTCCAGCTCTTGCTTTTTTGATGTGATGGAGTATCCAGGATTTGCTGTTGTGGGAGTACTGGTTTCTGATGGTGCCATGTTGCCTTGGTTTCTGTTGGTAATGATCTTGTATTTCCTTTGGCCATCTAGTTATCTTTGGTGTTAGCTGGTCTTGCTGTCTCTAACTTCTCAGTCCTGCACACCTGTGTTTGTGTTCTCCTGGGATTCCCTTTCTCTCAAATGCTCTGCATACAATTGGTTCTTCAGGAAGTATCAGGAGATGGGGTCTTTTTGGTGGCAGACTTGACAATGGTCGAATGCCCTGCAGTCTGCTAGTTCTCAAATGTCCTGTGGTTTCTGGTTCTCTAGAAAGTATCAGGAAGTAGGATCTCCTCCATGGCAGAACTGGCATGGGTCTACAACATCTGAAGGAATGGGGTGTTGGGGGGGAGGAGGGAGGGGTAGAAGGGAAGGAAGGTGAGTGGTGATCTGGAGGGAGGGAGGGTTTTGGTGGTTGCTAGRTTGTGAGTCCCATAGCTGCTCTGGGCCTATAGAGGTGGGGGCGGTTCTTCTTGAATGCCCTGCTGCTGCCAGTTCTCTAGAAAGTATCAGGAAGTAGGATCTTCCCTGTGGCAGAAATAGCATGGATTTACCACATCTGAAGGAACGGGAAGGTGGGGGGGGGCACAAGATTTCCTTTTTCAAACAATTAATTCTACTTTTGTATCTGTCCTCAGGAACAAAGGAGAATTGACTATGGATGTTGACCATAATGATATTTACCAGTGAAAAATAGAAATGACCTAATTAGGTGATCACCTAATCAAAATAGGTGAGCAGTTAAGTAAACATGATGCATTTTCAAAATATGATAATGCACCCTCAAATTAAATTTATAAAGATTACCTAATGACATAGCGAATTCTTTTGGTAAATAGAAAGGCAAGATAGGATATTTAGTGTTTGATATTGCCAATTTTATTTTTAAAATGTATGACATTTTTGTCTATTATGATGCTTTTATGATGTTACAAATAAACACTCATCCAGACTGGCTCAAATAAATGAGAAAACTTATAAGATTGTACAGTAGGAAATATTCTCAAACATACCAGATTTCAAATTTGGTCAACATATGCATCAAAGATCTAGTTACAATCTAAATATCTCTGCAACACAAAGTTGCCTTCACACTCAGGCTAAAGACACTGTACCTAATTCTAACAGTGTTCAAAGATAAAACACAAGACCTCCCCCTTCCTCTCTCCACCTCCCCCCCACACACACATTTTATTACATGTTTTCTTTTATTTACATTTCAAATGTTATCCCCTTTCCTGATTCCTTTCCAACCCCCCTTTTCCATCTACCTCCCCTACCCCTGCAAATCACCAACCCACCTACTCCCTCTTCCCTGTCCTGGTATTCCCCTATATTGGGGCATCCAGCCTTCTCAGGACCAAGAGCCTCTCCTCCCTTTGATGTCAAACAAGGCCATTCTCTACTACATATGCAGCTGGAGCCATGGGTCCCTCCATGTATACTCTTTGATTGGTGGTTTAGTCCCAGGGAGCTCTGGGGGGGCACTGCTTGGTTCATATTGTTGTTCCTCTTATGGGGCTGCAAGCTCCTACAGCTCCTTCAGTCCTTTCTCTAGCTCCTCCATTGGGGACATTGTGCTCAGTCCAGTGGTTGACTGAGAGCATCCACTGTATTTGTACTGGCACAGACTCTCAGGAGACACCTATATCTGACTCCTGTCAGGAAGCACTTGTTGGCATCCACAATAGTGTCTGGGTTTGCTGACTGTATATGGAATAGAGCCCCAGGTGGGGCAGTCTCTGTATGGTCTTTCCTTCAGTCTCTGTTCCACACTTTGTGTCTTAACTCCCCCCATGTGTATTTTTGTTCCACCTTCTGGTCTTCCTTCTTTGTGAGCCTCATTTTGTCTGTGAATTGTATCTTGGATATCCTGAGCTTCTGGGATAATATCCACTTACCAGTGAGTGCATACCATGTGTGTTCTTTTGTGGTAAGATTACCTCACTCAGGATGATATTTTCTAATTCCATTCATTTGCCTAAAAATTTTGTGAATTCATTGTTTTTAATAGCTGAATAGTATTCCATTGTGTAAATGTATCACATTTCTGTATCCATTCCTCTGCTGAGGGACATCTTGTTTCTTTCCAGCTTCTGGCTATTATAAATAAGGCTGCTATTAATATTGTGGAGCATGTGTCCTTATTACATTTTGGAAAGTCTTCTGGGTATATGCCCAGGAATGTTATAGCTGGGTCCTCCTGCAGTACTATGTCCAGTTTTCTGAGGAACTGCCACACTGATTTCCAGAGTGGCTATAGTTCCAGCTTGCAATGCCACCAGCAGTGCAGCAGTGTTCTTGTTTCTTCAAATCCTTGCCAGCATATGATGTCACCTGAGTTTTTCATTTTAGCCATTCTGACTGGTGTGAAATGGAATCTCAAGGTTGGTTTGATTTGCATTTCCCTGATGACTAAGGATGTTGAACATTTCTTCAGGTGCTTCTCAGTCATTTGGTATTTCTCATTTGAGAATTCTTTGTTTAGCCCTGAACCTGATTTTTAATAGGGTTATTTGGTTCTCTGTAATCTAACTTCTTGATTAGGTATTTGCCACCTTACAGATGTAGGGTTGGTAAGGATCTTTTCATAATTTGTTGGTTGCCATTTTATCCTATTGACAGTGTCCTTTGCCTTACAGAAGCTTTGTAATTTTATGTGGCCCCATTTGTCAATTCTTGATCTTAGAGCATAAGCTATTGGTGTGCTGTTCAGGAAAATTTCCCCTGTTCCCATGTGTTCGAGGCTCGTCTCTACTTTCTTTTCTATTAGTTTCATGTACCTGGTTTTATGTGGATGTCCTTTATCCACTTGGACCTGAGCTTCAAACAAAGAGATGATAATGGATCTTTTTGCATTCTTCTGCATGCTAACTGCCAGGTGAACCAGCGCCATTTGTTGAAAATGCTGTCCTTTTTCCACTGGATGTTTTTTAGCTCCTTTGTCAAAAATCAAGTCACCATAGGTGTGGGTTCATTTCTGAGTCTTCAATTCTATCCTATTGATCTACTTGCCTGGCACTGTACCAATACCATGCAGTATTTATCACTATTGCTCTGTAGTGCAGCTTGAGGTTCAGGGTGCTGATTCCCCCAGAAATTCTTTTATTGTTGAGAATAGTTTTTGCTATTCTGGGTTTTTTGTTATTTCATATGAATTTGAGAATTGTTCTTTCTAACTCTATGAAGAATTGAGTTGAAATTTTGATGGGGATTGCATTGAATCTGTAGATTGCTTTAGGCAAGATGGCCATTCTTACTGTATTGTCCCTTCCAATCCATGAGCATGGGATATCTTTCCATCTTCTGAGGTCTTATCAATTTCTTTCTTGAAGTTCCTATCATATAGATCTTTCACTTGTTTGGTTAGAATCACACCAAGATAGTTTATATTATTGCATGCTTTCTTTCCTTTTATTCCTTTCTTCATCTTTCTCTTTTCTCTGTCATCTGACCCCTCTCTTTAATTAAGAGTTGATAATTTTTTTCTCACTGCTCATAACTGCCAGTAACTCTTGTCCAGAATCTAATGCCCTCTTCTGGCCTCCACATGAACCTATAGATATATGCATATACCCACACACAGACTTATTCATGCATATACATAATAAAAATAATAACATACATTGTAAAAATAAAATACCTTTCTATTTTTATTTTTGTGAGAGAGAGAGAGAGAGAGAGAGAGAGAGAGAGAGAGAGAGAACATAAAGCTGAATCGTTAGGAAGGTGGGGAGAATCTGGGAGAAGTTGTAGGAAGGAGAAAAGACCAAAATATCTGAAAAAAGTTAATAAAATTTTACAATAATGAAACAGTTTTTGATTTATTTACAGGACTTTAAATGAGGAAATTTTCCTTTTTACTTCTGTATCTCTAGTATCCAGTATCTATAGATTAATATTTAAATAAGTAATAGTAAAATCAAATCCATTCTTCTCTGTGTCCTTTTTTCTTCATTGTTCTTTCCCTGTATATGCATTGATGGCCTAGATTGTGCTGAGTAATTTAAGAGGTATGATAAAGCAACTTACTCAGGTCATACATAGCTCATCACACAAAGACAGGAAGCAAGTCGTGTGTATATGATATAATAAAGAAGCAGCATGTTATTATTGCTGAAGACTCCAAAATTAAACTGTGTATATTTAATTTTCAGAACGATCATTTATTAGCCATATGATCTTGGACTGAGTAATAGACATTTCATAGACTATAAAGTGGGTACAATTGTAGTATAAACTTACTAATTTATATTATTGAGTGTATATAAATCACTTATATTGGGATAGGTCCATAGCAACGTTATGGTTTGAGCTCAAAATATTCTCCACTGGTTCATGTGCTTGAACACCATGTCCACAGAAGATGTTTCTGTTATGTGAAGATATGGAACTTTTAAGCTGTGGAGCTTTGATTGGGGAAGGAAATGGGGAGATGGTTTAGAGTGTTATAACTGAGACCTATTTCTGGCTCCAGTTACTCTGTTTCCTAATCTACCAAGATATTCACAAGTAGCTGTATATAACCATCACAATGGAAGTATCTTAACTGCTTTCTCTTAGGATTCCATGCTCTTTTCCTTAATCTCTGGAAGTACTTTGCATAATATCTAAGTTCCATGACAAACTTGTTAACAGGTACATGGCCTAGACACTTCATATCAGCATCATTTCTGTGAAGCTCCTTCTGGTTGGTCACATCAGTTTCAAGATATATGTTGTAGGTAGATGCAGACAGACATAGGTGTTCTATTTAGAATCCCTCTAGCCTCTGTTTTGCTAATTGGAGCCATAAGCCATACAGTGATTATACCCAACACTTTGAGATTAGAAACAGATTCTAAGTATAAAATTATTTCCCTGGCTAAGGGATTGCCCAGGAACAGATATTATTTGATTCAGGAGGAATACTGTGAAAAAACCAATAAGAGAAACATATATAGTCTTAATTAAAGAGAAGAATGAGATGACAGAGAACAGAGAGAGAGGAGGAGGAGGAAAGAGATAAAGGAGGAAAGGGAGCATGCTATTAAAAAGGGGGCAGAGAAGGAGCCTTGCATTTTTCTCTGAACATTGTTGTACCTGGGTTCAACATCTTTAGCTTGAGGATGAAGACAACTTTGTGTAGCAGATATATAGAAGAGGGAACCAGGATCCTTGATGAACAAATATCTCTATCCACTCAAAAGGTATGCATGCTTGTAGGTTAGATTTCAAGACTCCATTAAAATGTACCTTTGAAGATATAGATGCATAGGTTCCTGTTTTTCATCCTTTGGTGCCTCAGGGTGAAAGCTAAGACTACCTCTGAATTTACCTTTCCAAATCTGGCTGAGAATGTCTGTGCAGTTATAAGCATTCATACATGGGTGCTGAAAACTGAACTAAGGTCCTCTTCAAGGTCTGTGTGTATCTGCTCTGTTACTGAGCAATCTCCCCCACCCTTTAAGTTATGTTTTAGAAGAGACTATCAATGCAGTTTTACTTATTGACACATTTGGATATATCTGGGCTAGAACTTGTGGCCAATCAAATGGATTGATACATCGATGCATAACATACTGCTTTTAGGAAATCCTACCTTCTAGAAAGAGAGAAATGTGTATAAATACTTGCAAATATACATACCAAATAAAAGCCCAAATTTATGTTGGTTTTGATGTAGCCATCATTGAATCTTCCCCAGCATTCTTATAATACATACTATGATCCTCATATAGTGACAGTCTTTCATCTTCAGTACACTCCGAGACATATTTCTTATGTGATTACAAATGCAGACAAGTAGAAAATGATATTTAAAGACTTGCATAGGTCAGTTGAACTAGGCAGCTGGAATTTCAAAACTTTTGCAGGAATATTTAGGAATCAGAGATGTTTTATACAAAGATTTTTATCTGTAATGATGACACATGCTAAGATCCAAGAGTCCCCATGGGAGTGGGACTTATTTAATAATGAAACCAACTCAGTGTGAAATGGCAAAAAAAAAGGAGGTGGGAAGGGGGAGAATAAATTATTTAAGCAGCCAGTACCAAAACAATTCAAGTAGCTGAAGCTAGCAAATTTTATTAGATTGTATTTCCTGTCAACTCGTATAGAAAATGACTTGAGCTTGGATGGGACACACATTGTGGTTGGAGAGCCAAACCAAAGTGCTGCAGGCTGGGTGACTGATATCAGTTTTCTTTTCAGTTGATCTGATAAAATGCCAGGACCAAAGGCTACTTATAGGAGAAATAGTTTATTTTGATTTACAGTTCATGACAGCAGGCAGCTGAATTAGGGAACTGAGAAAGTATATCTCAATGTAGAGAGCAGACAAATGACTAAAATTCTCAAAAATCTGTTCCCAGTGACATACTTTCACCATCAAGGCTCCACATCCTAAAGATTCCACAATCTCCCTGAATATTGCTAAAATCCTGAGAACAAGTATCCCCACAATTCAGCCTATTGGTTACATTTTTTATTCAGACAACTAAACTTAGAAACAGCAGAAATGTATTCTTTATTTTTCTAAGACTGTTAGTCCAAGATAAAGGTGCTACCATGCTTTGTATCTAGCAAGAAACCAGTTCCTGGTCTTCATATGGAAGCCTTCTCATTGTGTCATCACATGGAGGAATGGGATAAAGAGCTTTACAGTCTCTTTCATGAGGTACTAATCTTTTTTCTGAAGATTCTGCCCTCCTGATATAACCATCTTCCAAGCCCCACAGCTTGCTACAATTACCTTGAGAATTATGCTTCAATCTACTAATTTAATGTCAGAAACCTTTAGCCTCTAGTATGTGATTTATGTAAACAGCATACCTTTGGTCTCTTTCAAAATGCATGACTGCATTTTCTTTCTATATTGGTAAAATAAGAAATTATTATTAAAATAATTTCCTTTATGAATAACCATCATGATTTCTAATAATCACTGAAGCATTTATCTTTGCTAGCTCCTCAACTAAGGTATTAATTCTTTATAGAAATCTCATTGGGATAATTATGTCATCAACAACCCTTTATAAGTTAGTAAACTGAACTGTTGTCAGTCATAGGATAGTGGTTCTGTTTAGCTAAGCACCCAGGGGCCAGTTTTGCAAAAATCTGCTCTCCACTGTGGATTAATTTGACATGTTTGGTTGATGAAGAAGAGGGGAGGTGAGCTAAAATAGAAATTGTACATAGAAGCAAGGAGACTCACTTTCTAGTATCAGCTCTGCCACAGGATGGTAACTTGGGACAAACCACCTCCTTCATTAGAGGGTAATTTGTTTTTATTTGTTCAGTGAGGGAATTGGATAATCTGTCTTAAAGCTTCTGTTTGGTTTAAGTGTTTGGTGCTTCAATGACAGATGGTATCCAGGAATATTATGTTTATTGTCTTCTCAAAAATGTATTCAGACCATAAGCACTAAGCCCAGAGCTGTTCTCATGAACTACACAATGCAACTCAAAAACTAATTTGCTTTATGTACTTCTTTCCAAACCTTGGCCATGCAAGCTTTCTGATGGTGTTTTTTATTTTTATTTTTTATTTTTTTCTTGAATTGATGCAAATTCCATATCTATGGGGATGGTTTTAGGAAAAATAAATGCAGACAGAGTCATCATCTCTGCTCCTCCTCCTCATCCTCCTCCAATTCCTCCTCCTCCTCTACCTCCTCTATCACCACCATGCCAACAGACACTATGTTAAGGTATTATTGACAAAATATGGATAGCTTCAAGACAGAGACCTCAAAGGAAGAGCATTAAGGGAGCCTCACCTATAATTCCAAAGTGACAAGTCTGAAATACACACTGTTGCTATGATGACTGACTGTACCTCCTATTTCCATTTTATTCCTGGTCCTGGAGAAAGAAGTCAAACTGCCAGTGTGAAAAATAAGCCTAACCCTTTTAACTATAGTAGAATAAAGAGGGCCTATAGTGGAAGGGCTTTTAATGGGAGGGTCTGGCTAGATGTGTCTTCGGAAGGGCGGGGCTTTTGTTGCTTGCTAGATAGTGAGTCCTGTTGGGTCCCTGGCAGCAGCTCTGGGCCACCAGAGGTGGGAAGGGCATATTCTTACCAACTGACCAGAGTGGCTGATTCTCAACAGCCCAGAGTGGCTGGTTCCCTAGGATGTATCAGGAGATGGATTCTTCACTATGGCAGACCTGGTAAGGTTCTGTCACAGCAGAAAGGGCTGGCGACAATGGAGTGGGGAAAAAGATCGGAAGGGGAGTGCTATTTTAAGCAATGACTCTTGATAAGTCAAAATAATAGTCTCTTTGTAAATATATTGCAACTCATTAAAAATACAAGATTTAGTCCAAATCATTTAAGTAGCTGCTATTTCAAACAATTAGGGATGTTTGAGAACTGCAAGCTAATGATTACACAGTCATACCAGAAACTAGTTGGGATTATCACAGAAATACGCATCCTGGGTTGAACAGATAATGGATAATGCAGACAGAATGGAGAGTAACAATGTTTGCTTGTTCAGATATGCTATAAATAGATAGATGGTCTTCAAATAACCACAAGAGACTCACAGAATATGACATTTTAAGATGTTTTTAATAATTTAAGGTTGATTTTTACATTGCAACATGTCTGATCTTAACAGTACCCCACTCTACTTCAAAGAAGATGATGAACATAGAACCTCCATATGGAGTGGATTCCGTTGTGGTGAACTAGCAATTAGGCAAAGAAAATGCCCTAATTTCATCTGCAGACAGAATCCTATCTACAAGGAAGAGCAGACACAGGGAAGTTTATTGCCAGGCTCTGTCAAGTCAGGATAAGAAAGTCCTTTGTAATGCCTGCTTCATAAAATGTCTGTCTAATTCTGTGCCAGAATGTTGAAGATGATGCTCTAATACTGGGTAGCATTCCAAACAGCAAACTGTCATTTCTATAATTTTGGAAGTGCTTGCCTGCACTTTCTGCATACTGAGATAATATTTATTTCCTTCTCAAATTTCTGATGAGGTTGAAGACTGGACAGTTAATTGTTTCACAATTTAGCTTGAGTTGTTTAGGATAAGAAGATATTTTAGGTGGAAAATGTTTTTATATGCAGACTGCCAGTTAGACCAACACCATTTGTTGAAGATGATTTCATTTTTCCATGGTATGGATTTGGCTTCTTTGTCAAAGATCAATTGTCCATATGTGTATGTGTTTATCTCTGGGTCTTCAGTTCTATTCCACTCATTGTCCTGTTTGTCTCTGTACAAATATTATGTGGTTTTTATCACTATTACTCTATAGTACAGCTTGAAGTAAGGGATGGTGATTCCCTCAGAAATTCTTTTATTGTTCAGAATTGTTTTGGTTATCCTGAATTTTTTGTTTTTCCATATAAAGCTGAGAATTGCTCTTTCCATGTCTGTGAAGAATTGTGTGGAAATTTTGATGGGAATTACATTGAATCTGCAGATTGCTTTTGGTAAGATGTCCATTTTCACTATATTATTCCTACCAACCCATGAGCATGGGAGATCTTTGAATCTTTTGAGGTCTTCTTCAATTTCTTTCCTCAGGGACTTGATGTTTTTGTTATCTAGGTATTTCACTTGCTTGGTTAGAGTTACACCAAGATATTTTGCATTATTTATGACTATTGTGAAGGTTGTTGTTTTCCTAATTTCTTTCTCAGCACATTGATCCTTTGTGTAGAAAAAGGCTACACAAAAGATTTTTTTGAGTTAAGTTGATATCCACCCACTTGCTGAAGTTGTTTATCAGCTATAGGAGTTCTCTAGTATAATTTTGGGGGTCGTTTATGTGTACTATCACATCAACTAGAAAGAGTGACACCTTGACTTTTTTATTTCTAGTTTATATCTACTTGATCACCTTTTGTTGTCTTGCTGCTCTAGCTAGAACTTCAAGTACTATATTTAATAGATAAGGAAGAGTGGGCAGCTGTGCTATGTCCCTAATTTTAGTGGAATTGCTTCAAGTTTCTAATAAGAATGGCCCAAGTGAGGATGCTTCAATTTCACATAGAAGAGGGAACAAAATAATCAAGGGAGGAATAGAGAGGGAAGGAGGGAGCTGGATGAGAAAGGGAAGTGTGTGTGGGGGGAATCAGGGCAGGATCAGGAATGGGGGCAGACAGGAGAGAAACCCTAATAGAAATATGCATCTGCTGGGGGTGGGAGAGGGGCAACCCCTAGAAAGTACCAGAGACCTGGGATGTGGGAGGTCTTCAAGACTCAATGTGGGTGACCTTAGCCTGAATGCAAAACAGTGGGGAGATAGAACCTAAAAAGACCACCTCCAGTAGTTAGACAGGGCCTCTAGAGGACAGATGGGGACACCAACCCACTTTCAAAATTTTTGACCCTATATTGTTTTTGTCTAAAAGAAATTCAGGAACAAAAATGGAGCAGAGACTGAAGGAATGGTCAACAAATGACCAGCCCAATTTTGAATCCATCCCATTGGTGGGCAGCAAACCCTGACACTATTACTGATACTATATTGTACTTCTAGACAGGAGCCTAGCATGGCTATTCTCTGAGAGGCTCTACTAGTAGTTGACTTGATAGATGCAGATAGGATGCATGAGAATGAGGTTTGTAACCCCATGGAAGGGTTAGGGGAAGGCTTAAAGGACCTGAAGGAGATGGCAATTCCATAGGACGACCAACAGTGTCAACTAACCTGGACCCCAGGGAGCTATCAGAGACTGTCACCAACCAAAGGCCATACATTTGCTGTTCCTAGGCCTCAGCCACTGAAGGACTACCTTATCTGACCTTGGTGGAAGAGGATAAGCCTAATACTGTAGAGACTTGATACTCCATGGAATGGGGGTACTGGGTGGTGTGTGAGCATATGTGTGAGGTGGTGTGGGTGTGCGACACCCTCTCAGAGGTGAAGTCTAGTGGGGAAGGGGGAAGAACTCTGAGAGAGGGGACAGGAAGGAGGCAATATTGGGGATGTAAATAAATAAATAAATAAAATAAGTCATTAATTTTAAAAAGAAAAAGATGTTTTTAAATTGGTAATACAAATTAATATAGAAATTTAGTTACATACAAAACTTTAAACACACAAAAATAGGATAAACAATAGAATGTTGACAAATACATTATGAATGCTTATCTTACATAATGATTTTCATAATCGTTACTATTGTATTCCATTTGTATTTGAAAAGGAGTCTTTTATTAGACTAAAAGTGGGAAATGTAGATAGAATATCTTGTGTATTATATAGAGGAATCATTTGTCAATTAAAAACCCTATGGCTTATGATGAAAGAATAGAATAGAAGGTGGGACCTCCTGGAAAAGAAAGGATTCTGGGTATGGGAGCAGTGAGAGAGATTTGACTGGGAGAATGTGACAAGATTGACATGGTACTTGAGCATGGGTAACCATTCATGTGGCAAATAAATGGGTTATTTTAAGTTATGATCTAGTCAGAGAAGAGCCTAGCTACATGGCCAATGTATTTATGAATATATTTTGAGTCTGAGTCTTATTTCTGCAAGTATGCAGCTGGGAGGAAGACTTAAACAAAACTTCCACACCTCACATCATTCATTACAAGATCATACAACAGAATTTAACCTAAGATTGCCTGAGCAAGAAATTGTGGTTAAGTACCCTATATATGTAATATACCCTGGTGAGGCTGGTACTTGTCTGGGTTTAGGCAACATAGTCCAAGTTCATTGATTCTTCAGGCAGAAGAAGGATGATAATATTTAGACTTGTTCTCTGATGATAACTCTCAATTCTGCATTATTCGTGGTAACCTTGAACACATTCTACTACCACCATCCCCCCTTTTATTACTTTAGAGTCCTTGCCTACAAAAAATGGGGGTTAATATATTATAATGATTATGCTGGAAATATAATGATGTAGTAATATAATACAAAGTAAGAGGTAGCTGAGATCTTGGATTATGCCCAAGGGCTGAAGGATGGTGCACAGAACCAATGTTGAGAGTTCAGTGGGAATTGCAGCCTGTTCAGATTATTTAACAGTACTTGCCAACTTCTCTAATGTTCTTCTTCTCTGCTTTTCTACCTTTGACAGATTGAAACTCTGTTTCCTTAGTTGAAGTCTTTTTGATGTGAGATTTTCCCAATCAGACACATGTAAGACTTGGGTTGAGAACACAGGTGTATAAAAAGAGGAAACACACATCATGTATTGATATTTTCAGGGCCTGAACTCACTCTATCACTAGAGACCAACACTGTAATGGAAGCTTGAGCTTATCTCCAAGTTGACCTTATGCTGAATTGTTCCTAAGTCCAACCCTGTAATACTGGGCTCCTGATAGAACTGGTAGACTCTGGAAACAGCTATGATGCTGGCTTTTATATTCTCAGAGCCCTGTTGTTGCAGATGTTCCCTTTGAGGACATAAGATAAACATAAAACAGCTCATGAACAATAAGCTTAATATAAATGGAGTTCAAATGTGAGCTAGCAGAACTTGAGGAAAAATAAAACCACGGAAATATAGTTTCTCTACTGAAAGAGCCACATAAAGATAAGGAATTCCTGAAAATATAAGATGATTTGAGGAAAAGACTGAGAAAAGATGTTTAACTAAAATGTACTAAAAAAGAGAAATAAAATAGTTCCCAGGGTTGGGTTAAGTTACCCAATTGGGGGGCTTTCCCTTCTCTGAGGAGATAATGGGATGAAGGATATACAAAGCAGGGGGTGGGGTGGTGTGTAGAAGTAGGGAGGGAAGCTGCAATTGGGCCATAAAGTGAATAAAAAAAATTAATTAAAAAAATCCCAGTAGTTTTGTGATTCAGTAACAACAATAGGGGAAAAAGACGTGATACCATGGTAAAGATAACTTGTTGATCTTGTAGAAGACATAAGTTAAATTCCTAGCAACTACATGTTGACTTACAATCATCTGTAACTCCAGTTCTAGAGGATCAGATGCCTTCTTCTAACCTCATGAGCACTGCACACATGTGTTCACAAATATATTTACAAATATCTGTGCACATATAATAAAACTAAATGTTAAAAATGGAAAATAAAGGAGACACAACACAAAGCTAATAGATGTGTATGTTT
>BDUI01006668.1:66697-86946 GCA_002335545.1 Apodemus speciosus
GTTGGATCTGGAAAATATCATCCTAAGTGAGCTAACCCAATCACAAAAGAATACACATGAAATGCAATCACTGATAAGTGGATATTAATGAGCCCAGAAGCTCTGAATACTCAAGGTACAATTAGCAAATCAAAAGATTCCCAAGAAGAAGGAAGGAGAGGACCCTGTTCCCGAAAAGACTGTATCCAGTTTTGTAGGAGAGTATCAGAACAGAGAAATGGTGGGGTGCGGGGTGATTGGGGAATGGGCGGAGGGAAGAAGACTTATGGGACATATGGTGAGGGGGGAACTGGGAAAGGGGAAAGCCTTTGGTATTTAAACAAAGAATATAGAAAAAAGAAGTAAAAAAAAAAAAACAGAAGAAAAAAATAAAAATGGAAATAGAAACAATAAAGAAATCTGGAGTCAGAAAACCTAGGAAAGGATCAGGAAAGAAATATCAGCTCCTCCTCCAGGTTACTTCCTTCTTTGAATTCCTGCCCTGACTTCCTCTGATGCAGTGTAAGCCAAATAAACCCTTTCCTTTCAGAGTTGCTATTGTCACCATGTTTAATCACAGCAATAGTAATCCTAAGACATGCTGGTACTGAGATGGCTTGGCTGACTCTATGACAAGCTGTAAATTGGCAGTTCAGTAGACTAGGTCTAAGAACTAGGCAAGTCCAGACAAACCCAGGCAAGTCGGTAACTAGAAAAAAAAAGCCTCAGGCTTCAGGCAGCTAGTCAGAAAATGCCCTGCCATTAGAAGCTGCCCAGCCACCTGGCCTGAAGCAAGGGTAATGGGTCAGGAACAGTTTTCAGATTTCCCCAGAAAGAGTTTCCAGCCCCCATTCCCTGGTAATGCTTCTGGTATGTCCCTATAGACTGAGGAAGATAAAGGTCATCTACACTAGAATTTTCCTAATGTGTTTTAAATCAGGCCTGCAAGCTCACTTGGTTGTTTCCATCTTGGAATGGGAGATCCCATCATGCTAGACTTCTGTAGAATAAAACACTCTATGCTTTTACATACTGTTTGTGTCTGTGGTATCATTCTTCAGTGAATCATCAACCCTTATAATACCAGTGTATTGGAGTATTGTTTTGAGAGATCTGACAGTGTTTGGGGTAAGATTGTTGAAGGACTTTCAAAATTTGTGCAAAAAAAAAAAAGCCATTGAGTGCTCAATGCTTGATAAATAGTTCTTTGGGAGCTTGGAAGATCAGAATGTTGAGGGAAATACAGAAGAGTAAGACATGGCTTGTAAAGTTTCAGAGGGAAATTTAAAGATTCTATAAGGGATATTTGCTATTTTGAATTAAGATTCTGTAGTTCTAGTCAGCTGGGACTGAAGAGTTGGCTGTGGCTTACAGGAAACCAATACCATTAAAGTGAAACCTTTGCATTACTCATTATTGATTACTGTCATTTTTGTTTACTATTACTGAAAATTGATGCTGGTTAGCTGGAGCTAAGAAACTACTGGTGATTAAGAAGAGAGTAGCAGGCTGATCCTGTGCCACAGCATTGAGAGCTGACCCTTTGTTACAGTGCTCCATATCCAAATACATCCCAAAGAGAGGTGTCTCCCAGGAGTGTTGTGAGTACCTGTGAGCACAGGTAAGACCTCTACTTCGGCTCAAATTCCTGACCCAAAAGGGACCTCCACAGAGGGATCAGGATATAGGAACTGAGAAAACACACAAAATGGCAACCAAAAGAGTAGCAAAAGATCTTTACCAATCCTACATCAGAAGGTTAATATCCAATCTATACAAAGAACTCAAGAAGTTAGACTCCAGAGAGTAAAATAACCCTATTAAAAATGGGGTACAGAGCTAAACTGAGAATTCTCAACTGAGGAAACTCAAATGGCTGTGAAGCACCTAAAGAAATATTCAACATTTTTTGTTATCAGGGAAATGCAAATCAAAACAATCTTGAGATTCCACCTCATACCTGTCAGAATGGCTAAGATGATAAACTCAGAGTACAGCAGATGCTGGAGTAGATGAGGAGAAAGAGGAGCACTCCTCCATTGTCAGTGGGATTGCAAGCTGGTACAACCACACTGGAAATCAGTTTGGCAGTTCCTCAGAAAATAAGACATAGTACTACCTGAGGACCCAGCTATACCACTCCTGGGCATATACTCAGAAGATATTCCAACATGTAATAAGTTTACATGCTTAACTATGTTCATAGCAGCCTTATTTATAATAGCCAGAAGCTAGAAAGAACCCATATGTCCTTCAATAGAGGAATGGATACAGAAAATGTAGCATATTTCTACAATGGAGTACTACTCAGCTATTAAAAAGAATGACCTCATTGAAATTCTTAGGCAAATGAATGGAACTAGGAAGTATCATTCTGAGTGAGGAATCCCAATCACAAGGGAACACACAAGGTATATACTCACTGATAAGTGCATATTAACCCAAAAGCTCAGAATAAGTAAGTTCATGGACCACATGAAGCTCATGACGAAGGAAGAGAAAAGTCTTGGTGCTTCARTTTTTCTGAGACAGGGAACAAAATACTCAATAGGGAATTATGGAGTCAAAGTATGGGGCAGAGACTCAAGGAAAGAACATCCAGAGATTGTCCTACTTGGGGATTCATCCTATAAACAGTCACCAAACCCTGACCCTATTGTGGATGCTAAGAAGTGCTTGCTCTAAGGAGCCTGATATTGCTATCTCCTGAGGGGCCCTGCCAGAACCTTACAGATAGAGTGGCAGATGCTAGCAGCCAACCATTGGATTGAGCTCCCCCCAATGGAAGATTTGCAGGGAGGACTGCCAGAGCTGGAAAAGTTTGTAGCCTCATTGGAAGAATGATGATGTTGGTCAACCAGACCCCCCCCCCAGGGCTCCCAGAGACTAAGCCATCAAACAAGGGGTACACATGTTTCCAGTCACATTTGTGGCAGAGGAATGTCTTGTTGGACATTGGTGGGAGAAAAGGTCCTTGGTCTTATGAAGGCTCAAYTGATGCCCCAGCATGGGGATATCGAGGCAGGTAGGTGGGAGTGAGTTTGGTGGAGGGGCTTCCTCATGGAGGCCTGGGGAGGGAGGATGGGTTGGGGGTTTTCTGTGGGGGAGGACCGGGAAAGGATATAACATTTGAAATGTAAATGAAGAATATGTTCAATAAAAATTGCTAAGAATATACAGTAGAAAATATGTGCAGAAATCAGCATGGAAACATCAAAGAACTCAGAATGAACTATCCAGAAAGGAACTTAAGAAAACAATCTCACTTTTGAGTGGATTAAAAAAAAATGCTGGAACAAATAGAGAAATTTTAAGACTCATACATGGGAACTAGAAAACACCAATGAAATTGTAGATGCAAATAAGTGTGAACAAATGGAAAGCTCTCTCGTGCTTCTGTATCAGAAGATTTTTAATATTCAAGTGTCTACTAAACACAATGTATACAATTAATGCAATACTTATCAAATGAAAATAGAAAAACATTCTAAAACGTATATGGTATCTTAGTTACAGTTTCTATTGCTGCAAGGAAACACCATGACCAAAGAAACTTAGGGAGGAAAGGGTTTATTTGGCTTGTGTTGATGCATCGCTGTTCATCATCAAAGATATCAATATAGGAACTCAAACTTGGCAGGAACTTGGAAGCAGATAGTAATGTAGAAGCTGTGGTGGAGGTGGTGCTTATTGTCTTGCTTCCAATGGCTTACTCATACTGCTTTCTTATAGAAGCCAGGACCACTAGCCCAGAGACTGTACTACCAACAATGGACTGGACCCTTCAATGAATTTTAAACATTCGCCTTTGTACAGCCAGATCCTATGGAGGCATTTTCTTAATTGGGTTTCCCTCCTCCCATATGACTCTATCTTTGCTTCAACATAAAACTATCCAGTGCTGTGAAAATACAACGAATACCACATGGCTTAAATAAACCTAAGAGGAAAAATGGTGGGAAACAAAACAAAACAAAACAAAACAAAACAAAACAAAACATGTTTCCTGATATATCACAAAGCTCCAATAATTAAGACAGTTTTGATTTAAATTTTATTTTCTTAGATTTAAAGCAGACATGATCCAAAACATGGATCCCTTAACCATTTGTCTTTCTCTGTGTTAACAGATATATACTTAAAAAAATAGAACTTTCTCTGATGCTCAAGATTCTCAGAGAAGAACTAATATGTGTGTATAATGAGAATTCATTAGGAGCTGGTTTAACACTATATTCCATTAGCAGAGTAATAGTAGTGGATCTAAACTCTGTGTGGGCCTTGATTTTTTTAACCCTAATAACTGCACCAAGTATGGGTTATATCTTGTGGAGAGGGCCTTAATTTCAGACTGAAAATGGTTCAGTTACTACCATGACATTTGTGCCACTATTGCAGAGGTTGCATTTTTCTAGGTAAATAGGTCATTATTGTAGCTCAGCGTTCATAGTTAGGGGAGATTGATGATTGCTTTATTCCTCTGATAGTGTGCATAGAACTTTCTAATACTGTATTGGGGACATTATATCACTAACATAATTGACCTAAATATAATTTTCAGTGAAATAGAAGGGTTTTCAATACTGATTTTGAAGTTTAGGTAAAAGTACTTTGGAGATGAATATTATTAATTATGAATGTTTCTATTCATGAATGATTTAAAACATGGCCCAGGACAAAACACACATCTTTCTTCACTGAAAAATGTTCTCTTATCTTTCAATACTGAGCAATTCCACCAAGCAATGGCTCTTTTTATCTTTAGCAGGTATGTTTTCAAAATCATGCTTGCTACTTAATAGACTCGAAATAATATTTGAGGCCTCCTATATCACATGTAAGTCCAAAGATAAAGAGGAGCTGGGGTATTTCCAGTAATCAGTCTCTTTGGTTAGCACCTCTCCACCCTGGCCACACCTTCCTCAGAGGTGCATTTTATTCTACTGTTTATCTCTCATAGACTCAGCATTTTGCATGATTCTCTTCTCAGAGTGCTCAGTTAGGCTTGTGACAAAAAGGTATAATTTGCCCATGCCCTAGGGGTCTGCTGGTGATGTTCCAGAGTTCTTCCATTTCTGTCCTATAGTGGAAAATGGTGTTCTTCTTTCCCCCATGATGGCAGAAGAATCACACACACACACACACACACACACACACACACACACACACACACACACAGGAGGATGTCTTTCTGAAATGTCTTTTCATCTCCATCTTGGCCATCTGTGTGTTATATTAAATGAAGAACTGGACTCAGACTCCTCTTGATGCAGCCAGATTATATGTGCTCTTCAGTATTCTCAGTTCACTATGGAATTTGTACTCCACCATTTGCTTTTCATCTTAGAAGCTTATTTTGGGTCAATAGTAAGCATTTCATTGGATAGCCTGCTTGCTGCTTTGACATTCTAACCTAGCTAGATATTATACAAGTTAATAAAAATGTGCATCTAAAAGGAAACAGAGGAGTATTCTTATAAAACCAAGTTAAATTAGTTGGGAAAACTCAGAAGAACAAGTTATTTATAAGAGATGGTCAAAGGCTAGGAGTGTGGTTTAATGGTGTAGTTCCTGCTTAGAAGTGCAAAAGCCCTGGGTTCTTTTCCAACACTGAAATAAAAAGCTCTCAGTGTTCAGTGAGATGTCTGTGAGTTAATACAATGTGGTTGGGAAACAAGAGTAAAAGAGAAGAATAAAGCTTCCCTTCAGCAGCATCACATAGAGCTTTATTCTCAATCTCATTTGAACAGGATTGACAGTATGATTGAAATATAAAGCTTTTAGTTTTATTGATGAATTGAAGGTATCTGCTTTGCATGTTCAGACTAGAAATCAAGTATGCACCATATGGCAAAAGGCAAAATAGGCTGAAATGTGTTAGTTGAAACAAACTCTGAAAGGTGTACCTTTCCTTTGCAGAGATTTTTTAACCATCTTTTTTCCTCATGTTCTAATCATTCTGAGTAAATTTAGCTTTATTAAAACTGACAGTGGTAGTTGCTAGGCCACAGGTACTTTCCATAGTACCTCCATTCAGTGAAAGGTGCTCAGTGAGTCCCACCTTTCTCACAAATCCCTTTCCTTCCTCCTCGGGGCCCCTCCTTCCCACACTGTCTATAGTTCCTCCCTAGGATTGAGCAGGTTCCTGGCCTTCTTTTGTGACTTGGGACTCCCACTCTGTCTCAGTGGCTAAGCAAAGGGAAATAGGAAGCCCTTCGATGGGTAGAGGAAAGATTTGAGTATCTGCTCTGAGCTCTTGCTCAGTTAGCCCTGTGTCCTGCTGTTTTTCTACTAAAACCTGGAGCACCTAGAAACATCACACATTTTTCTCTGTGAGGTAGACATTGCACAACATCTTCCTTTAGGCATCCCAACAGTTTTTCCTTTCACATAAACATGTATGTATATATGTATGTATGCATGCATGTATGTATGTATATATGTATGTATGTAGTTTTTAAAGAATTTCATGCAAGAGTATTATATTTACAACATTTTAATTGCTCTTTCCCTTCCATCTCCTGTATATCCGACCCCATCTCAAATTCAAATTCAATACCTCTTTGTTAAAATAAATTCGTATATGTTTACATAGGTAACATATATGTGTATATATAAAGGGAGAGACATTATATATGTATAGATTTATATTGACTCTATTCAATGTTGGTCTTGTGTACATGTGTTTAGGGCTAACTACTTGTAATTAGATAAACTTTCAGGAAGTTAATCCACAGGAGAGACCCGATTCTTCCTGTCAGTAACCTGTAACTCTTCATTTTAGGGTAAGGCATATTGAGATTTCCCCCACTAGTGTTAGTAGGACTGCTGGAGTTGTCATCATTCACATCTTATTTAGGACACTAAAAAAAAAAAACCTCATATGGTGCCTGCACACTTTCCTTCCATAAATACATATTTTATGAGCTTTGAATGTGCCTTGCTCAGAGATGACTTTTGCGTCTTTAGATTTAATATCTAAAGCAATGGAAACAGGGAGACAGATCAGTTGTAGTACCCTGTCACTTTATCTCCATCCCTTATCTTTCAACCTAATCATTCATCCATCCTTCTATCTACCTGCTATAAAATGTTATGTTATTTACTGTGTGCTTGGCACATAACAGACGTTTTAAAACACTTGTTGTCATGATAAATACTATAATTCATCTGATAACTTTGTCCAATCTGTAATAGGTTTTTGTTGTTTTGATAATCTCAGCTTATAATATCTTTTTGTATTTAATTTCTATTTTTCCTAGCCTAGTCTCTAATTTCAGGCCTTATCTCACTTCTGATATCTATAAATTATTATTTTTCCTAAATTAGGAGAATTCAGTTTCTCTGTCCTGCAACAAATTTGAAGAAAAATTATAGTAAGTGTACCTGCTTTTCTCACCTTCTTCCATTCATCTGCTCTGTAGTACAATAAGAAGCTTAGGAGAGAAACTCTACTTTTAAAAAGCCCAGCTTTATAACATAAAAGGTCATACCCTACCTGTAGTGAGTACTATAGTGATATTGACTTGAAGTAGTATAGGAACATTCTTGAACATAGCAAACAATAGGAATTTGAACATCTATTCCATTATTCTAGATTCTTCATTGATGCCCTAGAATCCCAAGTTCATTCTTGGGAGGCTGTGTTTCTCATCTGGAACTATTTTGTCCTGGCATAGTGCATTTTTCCCCCAGAAGCTTTGTGAGCTTCAGAGAACAGAATGGGCATGTGTCTTAGGTTTCTATGGCATATACTGCTAGAACCATCCCTCACAAATGTTAAGACTACTGGTCTCTCTCCAGATTCCTGGGAGCAAGAAGCACCAGGAATAAACTCTACATTATCAGAGACTTTAGCAGTAGAGGGGGTACATGTCCTGTGCGTGACAGCACCGTTGACTTAGGCTGGCTGACAGTCTTGCATGCTGTGTTTTGTTTCTGTTCCATCTGTTTCACCTCCCTTCCCTTACCCTACTCAAGTGATGATTTATGGCTCATTTCAGCCTTCCTGTCTCCTGTCTTCAGTTTTCTCCATTGTGGAGAATTCCTGCTTCTCTCATAACATACTTTTCACCCCCTTTTCACTCTTCTTGGACTGAAAAATCTAATTTATCAATCAAGTCTCAACTTAGACTTTTGTTAGAAACCTGCCTCTAGTCCCCAAAGACTGACAAGCCTACCTAGATGTCTTGCTTTGTTCAAAGCAACACCCAGAGCATTCTCTAGTCCTTCATCTATTCATCATTATCATTATTATCATCATCATCACTTATTGGGCTCTCATGTTGATTTTAATTCCCATGAAATTGGAAACCACCTTAACTTATATTTCCATTACATATTTTAAAAGCACCGGAAAGTTTTATGCAATAAGTGAGTGAATTAATAAGATACTATAAATAAATATATCCAAGGCTCATGCTGGCCACCTAGTCTAATTCAGACCCAAACCAGCAGCCAGCTTTGTGAACCTACTGCCCAGGGGAGTACTTTTTAATCCACGCAGAGGGCACCTTTCAGCTTCAGCAAAGCCATTCATCCAGGAAGACACAATCTGCAGGGGCAGCCTAACCATCTAAAAAAAGGGATCTGCAGCAGTAAGTGAGGGCCACAACAGTGACTGCTGCTTGGATGTAGTTCCAAAGTGAGAGGAGAGGGAGAAAAAAAACAGACCTCATTTCTACAAGGGTATTAGACTTCAAAAGAGTAAATCTTAGGGAATTAAGAAATCTAGTCAACTTGGTGCATGAAGAGAGAATCTGTGTATTCCCAGGTATAGATGAAAATGAAGTTTCCTGAAGGGATCCTAATTGGAACACTGCCAATTACAATTCCCGTGAAAGGGAAAATGAAAAGGCCAGGAAACATCTGCTATGAATCCATGAAGAACTGTACAAGAATGCAGAGTGCAAGTACAAGAAATTCTTGTCTGCATAAAACCTGCTTATTCTCCATGGGGTAAAAGCTTTTTGGGGTTGGGCCCTGGCAACAGAAAAACAATGTTAAAGAGTTATATTAGCCACTGAGAAAAAATAGGAGAGGTCAAAGTTTAGTAGGCATGGAAGGGAATGGGAGTGAGGCTCTCTGTTCAGTCAAGAAATAAATGGCCCAGGTATCTGAAAGCTAGGCCTGCTGGCCCAACCCCTCATATCAACTTCCCAAGGTCTTCAGGTCCTACTGACATATAAGAATACTGTAAATACCTTGCATGAAGACTCAGTTTGCTTGGCAACTAAGTCCAAAATGTCTTTTCTTATTTGTCGTTCACTCTAGCAGAAAGCAGAAAAATTCAGGTTCTTTATTCCCTAGAGTCTAGACCCACAGGCTTTAAAGATGTAACCAGATGCAAGTACACCTTATTACTACAAGTTGCAAAGATTGTAGAAGCCTCATAACATTGGTTTCTTCTGACTGTACCCCAGTGCCTGACAGGCGGCTCAGCCCTTATTTCTAATAAGTTTCAGAAAAGAAATTTAGATACTGTCAGAGGAAATGCTCATAAATCCTATGTATAATCTTAGCATTTTTCCACTGGATGACTCCAAGGTCCAACCTCCTACAAATCATAGGAATGTAAAAAAAAAAAAATAGGAACAACATAAGATATAAAGTGTTGGATAGCAGACAGCTCATAATTCCCAGAAAGTTCAGGAAATACACAGAAAGTAACCATTGTCTGTAATTTGAGTCCTGAAGTATTTGAAAATTCATCTAAATCATAAAGGTAGAATTTCAAAGGTGAACAGGAGAAAGAACAGACCTCTGAAAAATATAGGAAAGGTAAGATAATTCTATAGACTACATGAAAAAAATCTGACTCTGGTATCCAGAAACATGGACATAGTTCATTTCATCAATGGTGGTGTCATTTCTTCAAATGTTCCAATATTTTGATGCTGTATAACAAAGCAACACTAAATGTAGTAGCCTAAAACAAAGAACATCAGGTCATCAGTAAGGAATTTAGATAGGGTTCACCTGCATGTTCTTTCATCATCTGTCATCAACTAGAGTCAGCTTGGATGCAGAGAATAAATAGGCCTGTTCATGTGTCTGGTGCCCAAATGAACATTGCTGGAAGCAAGTGTTAGCTTAGTACTGTCCTTCATATTTAGTCTGAAACACTCCATATGTTCTTTGTTGAAAAAATGTTTAATTTATCACATAGCTCTTAGGGCTTCTACACAATGCATCAAGAGATACTGGAAGCAGGAAGATTGTGCATGGCCTTGCCTTAGAAGTCCTAAATGYGATTCACAAATTCTATCCATCCAGTAAATTTCTGAGTAATAGATTTAACTAGACTCCTCTTCTTTGACATCTATTACTAATAAAATACCTATAGTGTTCTTTTTTATTTTTTAAATTATTTATTTATTTTTTACACTCCATATTTTATTCTCTCCACCCCTGTCCACCCTCTGACTATTCCACATTCCATACCTCCTCCCCACACCCTGTCTCCACATGGATGTTACCCCCCCCCATCCCACCTGACCTCTAAACTCCCTGGGGTCTCCAGTCTCTTGAGGGTTAGGTGCATCATCTCTGAATAAACACACACCCAGAAGTCCTCTACTGTATGTGTGTTGGAGGTCTTATATCAGCTGGTATATGCTGCCTGTTTGGTGGTCCAGTGTTTAAGAGATCTCAGGGGTCCAGATTAATTGAGACAGCTGGTCCTCCTACAGGATTGCCCTTCTCAGCTACTTTCAGCCTTCCCTAATTCAACAACAGGTGTCAACTGTTTCTGTCCGTTGGTTGTGTGCAAATAACTACATATGTCTTTCAGCTGCTTGATGGGACTTCCAGAGTGCAGTCATGCTAGGTCCCTTTTTGTGAGCATTCCATAGCCTCAGTAATAGTGTCAGGCCTTGGGACCTCCCGTTGAGCTGGATTCCACTTTGGGCCTGTCACTGGACCTTCTTTTCCTCGGGTTTCTCTCTATTTCCATTCCTGCAATTCTTTCAGACAGGAACAATTGTGGGTCCGAATTGTGACTGTGGGATGGCCCCCTTTCTCCCTCATTTGATGTCTTGTCTTCCCCCTGGAGGTGGGATCTATAAGTTCCCTCTCCCATTTCATCTATGGTCCCTCTCTTTTACTTCTGAGAGTCTCTCATCTCCCAGGTCTCTGGTGCATTCTAGAGGCTTCCTGCAACTGCCTATCCTGAGGTTGCCTGTTTCCCTGTTTTCTGCTGACCCTCGGGGCTTCAGTCCTTTTCACCCATCCAACACCAGATCAGGTTCCCCTCTCTCCCCAACTCCCTCCCCTCTTCATCCACTTTCCCTCCCAAGTCCCTTCCTTCCTCCCCACTTGCGATTGCTTTGTTCTCCCTCCCAAGTGGGACTGAGGCGTCCTCACATGGGCACTTCAGCTTGTTGACCTTTTCGAGTTCTGTGGACTGTATATTGGGTACTCTGTAATTTGTGGTTTTTGGCTAACATCCACTTATTAGTGAGTACATGCCATGCACGTCCTTTTCGGTCTGAGTTACTTTACTCAGGATCATATTTTCTAGTTCCATCTATTTGCCTGCAAAACTCAGGATGTCCTCATTCTTTTTGCTTGTTTGTTTGTTTTTGTTTTTTTGTTTTTTTCGAGACAAGGTTTCTCTGTGTAGCCCTGGCTGTCCTGGAACTTACTCTGTAGATCAGGCTGGCCTCGAACACAGAAATCTGCCTGCCTCTGATGCCCAAGTACTGGGATTAAAGGTGTGCTCCACTACTGCCCAGCTGGATGTCCTCATTCTTAATAGCTAAGTAGTGTTCCATACCACATTTTCTGTATCCATTCTTCTGTTGTGGGATATCTGTGTTGTTTCCAGCTTCTGGCTATCACAAATAAGGCTGCTATGAATACAGTGGAACATGTGCCCTGCATCCCCCCCCCCCCCCCAGATTCCACCTTACACCAGTCAGAATGGCTAAGATCAAAACCTCTGGTGATAATACATGTTGGAGATGATGTGTAGAAAGAGGAACACTCCTCCATTGCTGGTGGGATTTCAAACTGGTACAACCACTCTGGAAATCAGTCTGGAGGTTCCTCAGAAAATTAGAAATAGATCTACCTGAAGACCCTATAGTGTTTKTATCCTGTGCCACATCTTTGCTAATTATATTGGGGATGTAAATGTGAGTGATCAGTTGGAACTAATCAATTAACTGGAAACAGTCATGGTTTATGTGTTGAGATAGACTAAATGACCAAAGAAACTAAATGACACAAGAACAAAAGAAAAAGGTAGCTCATCTTAGAGATTGATAAACAAGGGCTAAATCTACCCCATTACATGGTTTTACAAATAAAATTTTGTTGGTAGTAATATAAAGGTACTCATTTACATTTTGTCAAGTTTGCTTTCATATGCAAAGATAATGCTGAATAGTTTAAACAGGGGCCATGTGACCTGCAAAAGGCAAAAAATTTTCTTTTCTGTTAAGGACCATAAAGCACTGTGCTATAGAAAATATTTAATCTCAATCAGGGACTTTGATCATTCAATTCCCAGAGAAAAGATATACAACCTTTATATTTATCATAAGCCTTGTTAATTTATAATAAGCACTAGAGCTGGGCAGATATCTACCCTCTATGCTATTATGTTTATTTCCCTGGAATAGCCCCACAATATGACTTGCAATGTTCCATCTGGGCTCTTCTTAACTCCAATTGACCAGTCCTCAAGGCCATGATCTCAATATTCTTATCCCATGGCATTTTTTCCTCTTTCCACTTTCTTTTCCCTCCTTTTGGTCTTTTCAGACCCCAAGTCCAAGAACCAAAGAAGAACCCTGCCTATTTCTCTTCAACCCAGCTGTTACCTGTAGGCATCCTTATTTACCAATGATAACTTGGAGGTTAAGGTTATATAGTGTCACTTGGGTATGAGAAGACTCTGTCATCCCTAGGGGTAACCAGGCCTTGGGGAAGAGGCAATATTTAGCATTTCAATACAAGCAAACATCCAATCCTCAGTGGCGCTGTCTGCAGTTATCTCAGTACATACAGGTTAATTACAAAAATCATGCCTTCAATTATCTGATAATTGTTCAGGATTTCTTTGATTTTAAAATTACTTATGTTATTTTATTTATATGGGTATTTTCCCACCAAGTATGTCTGTGCACCATGTCTGAAATGTCTGCAGCTGATAGAAGAGGACAATAGATACCTTAGAACTGGAAATACAAAAGGTTGTGGGCCACTGTTTGGGTGCTGTGAATCTAACCTGGATCCTCCAGAAAATCAGCCAGTGATTACTATAACTAAGCTATCTTTCCAGCCCTTAGGACTTCTTTTTAGCATATTTGCAGACTGACACATATCCCTCATTTAATTAATTTCTTACCTTGTTTATTTTCCTAACTTTCATTATTACATGAATTTCTACCTTCTATGTACTATGTATATTTCACATTATTTGTATTATATAAAGTTGTATCTATCTAAATTCTTTGATATTTATATTTTCTATTAGATCTTTTTAACCAAGAAAAGATCAAGTATAAGCTGATACAGAAGGCAAAATACTAAGCAGAAGTGTGAAAAATGAACAAAGCTGAGAACAACCATGTGTTCAAGTTTATATTATTCACTTCTATTACATAAGTAACCTTATAAATTTTGTATTAAAATGCTGTCTTGTAAATGCAAAAGTCTCATGCTGTGAAAAATAAAATAACTTGCTTAAGTAAGGATAGGCAGTTAAGTGGTAAATCAAAACTCAATTACAGATATGTCATTTTGCTTCTCTACTGAGGTTCTATTAATTTTTGGTTCTTCTTTAACTCTGTGGATTTTTTCATACTGTTCCTATATCTCTTTAACTTTCTGGGTATTTTTGAAAGCATATTTAAGTTATAAGCATCTTCTCCAGTCTATGCTAGATCCATACATGTCAAAAGCTGGGGAACACATAATGTAGGGAAGCTTCCAGAGACAGCTAGCTATATCTCACTGAAACTTGGTTACCATGTCTACAGAACAGAGCTGTTCCATTATTATCCATGCTTCTTGGGATGTAACTTTGACACATACCATGTCTGACAGTTCTCACAGACACCACTTTATTATGAAGTTGCTGTCTTTTTCTTGCATGCAACCCTTGAGATGTGAGGTATTTTTCTCTTCTCTGAAATACGATGACAGTTTACTTGGTAAAGTGGGCTTTGCCCTGTAGCTCATACACTGAACCTCTCCCACATTTTCCTACATTTTTGACATGGATTTCACAAGCTATGCTTGCAATGTTAATTTGGGTGCCACAGTTTCTTATATGAGTCTAGAGTACCTGGTACTAATGATTTTCTGTTTGTCTTACTAACTTGATCCTTGTAATTTTTCCAAGCAGATGAAAATAAATTGGTATTTTTATTTTTGTTTGTTTCAAATATGTATTGTTCTATCAATTTTGCTTTACTATATTTGACTCGAGGATTTGGTACTTTTAATTTTTTTGACTATGTGGTTAAAATTATAAGCTTCAGTATTTCTACTGTCCTAGAATTATAAATATAAACATTTACTTTAAACAAATCTATAGCTTATTTTTTAATACTAAAATGATAATAAAATTTCTTCCATGCAGCTTACTCTTCAAGAAAAATATGTGTATTTTAATATCTTTTTTAAATTTGCATAAAAATATACTTTAAATGATTTTACATTTCAAGAATGTTTATGTTCACCCTTCAAAAATCTTTGTTATTCTACCTTTCTCTTTTTTATGAGCCTAAAGTACTTTATATTTGAAGCATAGTCTAAATGAAGTTATTTTCATATTCAATATTATTGCTTTTTTGTTTAAAATGTATTTGTTTCACACTTGTTTTTAAAAGGACATATATATATGCATATATACATACTTATAGTATGTATGTATATATAATAGTTTAACAAATATTTTCTTTTATACTTTAAATGTATTATTTTGCAGTCTTCTTGTTCTACTTAATGGAAAGGAAGATGGTCATCAATTTATACACTTCAACAATAATCAGTAGTTTAATTTTCTAGGATTCATTCCTCCAACTATGTAGAAAATGCTTAGCAGTTTAAAAAAATCAGAAGATGATCATTCAAAACAGTGGTTCCCCCTTTTCCAATCTTTCTACTGTTACCTTATAGACATCAATTGATTGTTAGACACTAGCATTAATCATTTTTGATGCTGTGATAACAATCTGGAGAGCAACTTAAAAAATGCCTTGGTGAGACAGAACATAGTGATGAAAAGTATAGTAGAGTGAGCTGCTTACTTCCTAGCAGCCAAAAAATAGACAGCACTTCAGAGGGAAAGTGTTAGAGAAAAGACACGTTCTTCAAAGACATACAGCAAACTACTTCCCACAGCCCTGGTCCACCATTTAACATTTCAACCACCTCTCAATAGTACACCATTTAAAGCTCATCAGTGACATACCATTTTAAGCCCATCGATGAATTAATCCATTTCTCAAGGAAGTGCCTTCACCATCCAGTCTCTTCTCCAAATCTCAATTTCTGAATGCTTCTTACATTGGCATCCAAGTCTTCAAGTCTTTGTTGGGAGACAGGATGATCAAACCACAACCATTACTTTGCACAGTCCTTTATGATCATTGATGTCTTGTTTGTAGTCTCCTCCAGTTTTTTGAGCTTTATCTTTGTAATTAATGAAACATATCTTACAGGTTACCAAGACTCATACACCTATATAGCCTGTTATTTAAATATTCATGGTTTCTAATGTTGACTAGAAATTTTATATGTGGTTGCTTTTCAAAAATTTCTTACCATTTGCTTTTTTTCCCCCAAATTTTCGATATCCATTTTTCTTCCTTTAGCATATTTTTTTACCCACTATTTATTCTGTCATGGTAACTCTAACACTGGTCATCATTAAGAATCTAATTTAGGTCTGGAGTTGTCATTCAGTAGCAGGGTATTTATAGCATGCCAGAGCACCTTTGTTTAATCCTAGTGCTTGACAAATAGTGCATTCTAATTTTGCCATCTAGGCTTATGTTGTTATTCTTGTTTTTGATCTTAGTTTTGATCACAGTTACTTGTTTCTATATGGTATGAAATGTGTTATTGTGAGTGTGTACCTTTCCACTATTGTCCCCCATATGCCTGAGTTAAAGCTTATTCCTCAATTTTATTACATTCTATACAACACTGGAATGATTTCAATTACATTTTTGGTTTGGAATACATTGGGATTATTCATCCTGTGTGAATTTTTGGTCCAGATGGGTTTCTAGGAGAGATTTCTATGAAAGCTTTAATCTGTTTTGCCCAGAGATTTGTAAGCATCTCACCCTTGCTTTCTGAAGATCAAGTTTACTATTCTATATTTTTGTCCTGAATATTTTATGTACCTGATCTAACTTTCCTTTTATGTGTTGGGCTTTGTCTGCATTTTTATGTGAAGATAAACTGTTAGCCACCAGAAATTAGCAGATACTCCAAGGGAAAAAAGCTATTTTCTTCTAAAGCATTTAAAAAAAAAATCATTTCTAGCTCCTAGAAAATTCCTTATTCTTTTAACTTTATTCTGAGATTTTGTGAATTTTCTACTAGGAATGTATCAGTAATTCTCAACTTTGCCTTGAAATAGAAATTATGGATTATTTTTTTAACTTCTGTATCACTAATTAGAAAGTATCCATGGCCTTGTTTTAAGTAGGATATATGCCTCAGTTTCCAAAGCTTGCTGGATATCAAAATCCAAATCAATTCCCACAGCTGACACTTTGTTAAATTTTGATTTAACTCTAATCAGGATTTCATCCCAATCTCATCACCAAATTCACTCTTTGTAGACCATTGGGGCTATCCCTCATTGCTCATAAGTAGATATATTTATCTTTACTCTTATGACCATTTCTAACAATTCCCTCAGGGAAATTATAAGGTATCCCAATCAAGAGAACAGTCTTCCAGCCCCTGAACTTTCTTGTTTTTACATAGTCTCAATGATAAGGCTGACATCATCACTGTGATGATTAATTGTCAACTTGATAAAATCTAGAATCACCTTGAAGATGGACCTTTGATGGATTGTTTCGAAGTGTAAAGAATGGCTGCTCATTGTGGACAGCATTATTCCCTAGGTAGGGGATCCTGAAGTATAGAAGAGTGAAGAATGGCGTTGAGTACTAGGATGTTCTCATTAAGTACTCTCTTTTTGACCTGTAAATATAGAGTGAATAGCTCCTTCAATCTCTTGGTGCTTTGATCACTCTGATTTGAATGACCATAACATGAAACAGCTAAAATAAACACTTTCTTCTTAAGATAATATGTCGATGTAGTTTATCATAGCAACAGAAAAAAAAAAAGAAAGTCTAAGACAATTATGCTTACATCTTGCATATTAAGGGTGGGTAGACTTAGCACTTCTCCCAAGTCCATGCTCATTGTATGATACTATGAGTCTACCTAATGGTTTAAGTCAGACACTGTGTGAGTTTTAGGACAAGACAGATCTATTTTGTTAAATAGAAATAGAAGGTAGAGACTTACTTGTTAGGTATTAAGGCAGAGTTCCATTCATATAACAAGAGAGATAAGAATTGGTCTCCAATTTTATGGTGAGATGGATCCACTGGTAGTATTAAACAAAAATTAACTTAGAGGAGAGGTGGGAACATTCTAATGCAACACAAATACACTTGTTTTCTTGGAAGAGTCCAGGATAGTCCCTCATTTACTGTAGATCAGTGACTACTTGCCAATCAAATATTAAAATAATTTATAACTTTTACTTTATCCTCTACATCAGGGACATATTTTTCATATTCAAATACTTATGACTAAGTACAACACAGGAACAGTTATACAACCTACCCCGAGAAAATAATCTGTTGCTTGGTTTCTTCAATATCTATCATGTAAGAAATCTAAATCAAGACATGTTGAACACAATATCCAGTTGGGAGTCAGTCTCTTACTGTAACACCAGGAGGCATTAGAGAAGAACAACTTTTAGGCTTGAATTATTTGTAAGTTGGAACCAGTAGTGCTTTAGAAATATAGTTAAAAGAGAAACTGAAAATCTCTCTGAAGAAAGGAATGGACAATGAGACAGCTGAGCCATGGATGTGGTTAATATTCAACAGGGGAAGGGAATTGAGCAGTTGCTCTACTAGAAGTGATCGATTTGTAACACACCATGAGTAAGTAACTCACTGAGGTTAGTTTTCAAAGATACCTTGTTCATCAACTGGTCCAAGTATTTAGACAGATACCATAGGATACCTTCATGCTATTTCTTGGTACCTACTCGAAGAAGCACAGTTCTTAGAGTCTAGCATCAGGGTTTCAATTTTAGTTTAGTCAGGCTTAGGGAATGTAACTGCTATGCTGCTTAGTTTTTGTCAACTTAATAACAACTAGAGTCATCAGGGAAAATGGAATCTCAATTAAGAAATTCCCTTCATCAGATTTGACTTAAGCATGTCTATGGGCACTGGCTTGATTAATGACTGATGTTGAAGGGCTCAGCTCATCCAGCAGGTGGTCCAAGGTTGCATAAGAAACTGTAGGTCTAACCCATGGAAAAACAAGCCAATAAATAACATTCTTCCATAATATCTGCTTCAGAAACCTCTAGGTTTCTAACTTAGGTTCCTTCCTTGGCTTTCTTCAGTAATGGACTACAAGCTTTTGGTCATGCTGTTTATCACAGCTACAGAAATCCAACTGGAATGATTGGATGAGCTACAGACTCTAGTCTTATCATCTATAAAATAGATATAAAATATCTATAAAAACTATACATGTAAAGTAATTAGCAGAGCGCCTGCTGCGTAGGAACTCTGATGTTGTGAGAACTGGTATCTTTGGTATTACTTTTATCTCATTATCAGCATATTCCTTTCTCACCAGGCTAATGAAGAGACAACCAAGGGGGACTGTTAGAAGTTTCACCCTTTTTGAATGGAAAGAAGAATCCTGTGAAAAATATATCCTAATCCTTCTGAGAGCAAAGATGTAAAAGAGTTGCAGTGTGTACCCTTTAAATCTTGTAAACAGTAATATAATGTACATCCTGTTCTCTAGAATTAGGAACTTTTCTTATATAATTTTAAGTAGAAACAATTCACTGTGGCAGACATAAGTTATTCCTGCATTTGACATCCCTTCCTTTCTTCTGAGAGAATTCCTCTCACAATATAAGCAGTTTCTTGACTCCTTTGAAGCTATGGCAAGAATAGAGAAATGATCCAGACCAATGGGAATAGATAATTTCATTTTTCAATGGATAAGCATGCATGATTATCATGAATCACACATATCTGGTTCATGGCCCTGACATATGCTTTCCAAGCATAGCATCTATACTGGTAAGTAGTGTCATTGTGATGGTTTTAATGCAGTTTACCTCCAAGACCTTCATAAACTCATGACAATGGTATTCAGAGGATGAAAAGTTAATTAACTGTTTAAAGGTCCAGGTTTTAGGGTTACATAAGATCATTAACGTGGATCCTCTGATTCAGTCTTGGTGACCTTTATAGGAAAAGTGACACAGACCAGAAAGATATAGGTCCATGGTGTTTTCTCTCCCTTGTCATTTGCTGTCTTGGAACTCTAGAAACAGGAAGTCCATCACCATCATAACAGAGTCTGTGCAAGTACTATGCCCTTAATTCTTTCAAAATGTGAGCTAAAAGTGGCCCCTTTAAAAAATCATGTTTGTTAGCTTACCTTAAAGATTTTATTATAGCAATGAAAAGTGGGCTAAGATAGTCTGTGAATGCTTAGAATATTGGAATTTCTCAGTTGGAGGCCCAAGCATTCTTTCAGACAAAGTCCTGCTATATTCTCAGACTGGCCTAGAATTTGAAAGCCTCCCACTTTGGTTTCCTAAGTAAACAAATCACATGATAATATCCCCACACTTCATCTGGGAGCTAATTGAGAAGTTAATTATTCATCCCTATCAAGTAAAGTCAATTCAGGTCTTTGTTGTTTGGCTTTGTTGTTTGACTCTCTAGTTTTGAAATTCTTTTTTATTTTTTATTTTCTATATTCTTTGTTTACATTCTAAACGCTTTCCCCTTTCCCAGTTCCCCCCTCACCATATGTCCCATAAGTCCTCTTCCCTCTGTCCTTTCCCCAATCACTCCCCCCTCCCCATTTCTTTGTTCTGGTACTCCCCTACAATACTGGATCAAGTCTTTTCAGGACCAGGGCCCACTCCTTCCTTCTCCTTGGGAATCATATTATTTGCTAATTGTGTCTTGAATATTCAGAGCTTCTGGGCTAATTAATAT